>JAJHZJ010000131.1:11968857-12084315 GCA_023548195.1 Bettongia penicillata ogilbyi
ATCCACACAGGGTGAGGAGTCCTCGATCTCCCAAGAAGAGGGTGGAAAATTACTCCTATTGTGGAATAGAGGCCACTGGTGAGGCTGGACAGGGCTCCTTCCCCAGAAAAACAAGCTGATCATTGGGGTAGATGGTGGAGTAGGGAGCTATGTCAGAGTTACAAAGATACCCAGGCCATCCTTAGGTTGGTCTAGCATCAATACATGTTTCTGTGGTCAGGAACAAGATAGTGGGACTGAGGGGACTGTTTGAGGACTGAGGAGGTTCCCTTGAGAAAATTTATCTCTCACCTGCACTACATCATCTGTGACTTTCTCAATGCTCAGGTCAGCCCTGTTCTGCTGATTTCTCTCTTGAATCCATCATTCACACCTATGCCAAACAATATTCCTAGACTTCTTACAAACCTTCTGTGTCTTCCCTTTGCCTCTAGGATCAATGCCTGATTCCTCACCCTGACATTTAATGCTCAACCACTCTCCAGTTCATTTTACTCTCCTTTGAACACTTCCCATTCCACTTGAACTAATCAATCAGCTTTTCCCAGAATTTAACCCTCATCTCTCTGCTCTAAGTGTTTGTATCAGCTGCTCCTCATCCTTAGAATGTACTTCCTCCTCATCTCTGCCTTCAGAGCCTTGATTTCCTTCAAAGAACAGTTCAAATGCCTCATGCTCCATGAAAACTTCCTTGATCTCCCCAGGTTATAGTGTTCTCTCTTTGCTCAGATTCCCTCATATAATTGTCTTTTGAATACATCTAATGGGGAGTCACTCTATACTCATTGTCCTTGTACCTGGAGTATCCAGGTACTACCATGTGAGAGGAAGCCAAAAATGAGTGTGAAGATCCCCTTGCCCAGTTCTCTCCCTGTCTATGTGTGTCCTAGTTCCTTACCTGAACTGTTCTGTCTGTTCACAGAGCAGAGGCATAGCTCCAGTCTAAGTGAGATGCAGGGACTTTGAAAAGAAACTCAAATGCGGAGAGGGAGGAACGGACCTGCCCAAGGCCTTGGATCCTCTTGGATCCTCCTTCCAAATATTTAGGTCCAGCCCAGTCCACCCCCAAAATCTCAACTTTTAAACAAATGAAGTGATTCTCCTCAAATTTCTCTTACCGATTTGTCTGTTCCTCTTCTTTGCCTGCCTCCCTTTTTTTGTATTATTGTTATCTAGATGTCTTTCTCCCATTTTGGGCTGCAATGATAAAATGAACAGGTTCTGTGGGGTATTTTTATATTTCTTGGGCTTAAAAACTCTTTGCACATAGTAGGGACTTAATGATGTCACTTTGGGGTGAAAGTGCCTTCTCTTGAGCACTGGCCTTAGATTTCACTAGTCACTCATCGATCATGATGTTCCTTGAACTTCACTGATTTTTCTTTTTCAAACCCTTCACTGATTTTTCTACCAATGTGCGATATTAACTGGAAGTTATTAAGCAAAGTGGTTTTGGGGAAAAGATAACTGAGCCTGTAGGCAGAGGACTTGTGCTACACCTCCAGCTGTGATAATTCCTAGCCTAGTGTCCTTGGGTCAGTCATGTCAACAGGCTGGTCCTCAGTTTCATCCTGTGTAAAAGTGGGGAAATGGACTAGGTGAGCCTGAACTTGGGTTGATAAGTAGGAAAATGTTCAAGTAGCACAGAGACAGTTGGAGCAGGGCAGTTGTGTCAGTGTGAAGGACATTTGCTGGCTTGTGCAGTTGTGCTGGGAAGCAGGGGCGAGTTAGTCATATTACAAGGTCCCAGGGGGCTTGGTGCAGCAGGAGGAAGGTCTTGGAAGGGACTGAGGTCCTGATGGCCTGGGAGGGGCAGCTCTGTCCAGGAGAGGGAGCAGGCAGGAGGAGGATCTTGATGGGGATTTTCCAGGAGGAGAAAGGAGCTCAGCCTGTGCCTCTAAGATACAACTTTCTGTAGCTCCCCTCACTGCCCTTTGCTGCCTTCTCTACATGTGATTATTGTATGTAAGAGTGACTGTGTATGTGTCTATGTGCATGTGTATGCCTGTGTAGTATGTGTGTACGTGAGGGTTGTGTGAATGAGTATTGTGTGTACGTGTGCATCGTTTGTGTGTGTGTGTGTGAGGGTTGTGTGAAGGCCTACTGTGTGTACGTGACAATGGTGTGTGTGTGTATGTCTGTGTGAGGGTTGTGTGAAGGCGTATTGTATGTACATGTGCATCGTTTGTATGTGTGTATGTGAAGGGGATGTGTGTGTGTGTGTGTGTGTGTGTGTGTGTGTGTGTGTGTGTGTTTTGGGTGAGGCCGGAAATAGGAAGCCACAAACTATCACGTTTCCGGGATCATGTTTCTAGGGAGACAGCGGCCCCTCTGAACCTCCACACTCGAGGACGGCTCCCAAATTACTGCCACAGAGAGGGGGAGGGGCGGGGATGGGCGTGACCTCGCTGTCCCAGGACAGGCCCAACCCGCGACCTCTCCCCGGGTTCTTATAGGGGAGGGGGAGGGGCAGCAAAGGGCTCTGTGTCCGAGGCCCTGCAGGTGACCCCTCAGGCACCGCTGGCGGCGGTCCCGGCCTGGTCACTGGTGCGGCGGTCGGTCCGTCTGCCCGCGACTGACGCTGCTCCGGGTCGGTCCCCAGAGGACTTCGTGTATCAGTACAAGGGCGAGTGTTACTTCACCAATGGCACGGAGCGGGTGCGGCTTGTGTATAGAGTCATGTACAACGGCGAGGAGAATGCCCGCTTCGACAGCGACGTGGGGCACTTTGTGGCCCTGACGGAGCTGGGGCGGCCCGATGTTGAGTACTGGAACAGTCAGGAGGAGATCCTGGAGGAAGAACGAGGCTACGTGGACACGGTGTGCAGACACAACTACGAGGTAGACAAGCCCTTCACTCTGGACAGAAGAGGTGAGCGACCCCGACCCTCACCCCCTGACTTCTGGACTTGGGGAGGGCGGTCCCCTTGATCCCGGACCTGAATGTGTGTCCTGAGCTGACCCCGAGGAGGCTGGACCCCCGCCCCACCTGCCCCGCAGACTCCCCCACTCTCCCCCACCTGGACAGGACCCCCCCAAAGGGGCTGGGCCAAAGCCAGGGCCGAGGGGACCCTGTGCAGACTGGACAGGCCCGATGGGGACAGTGGGAGCCTGGAGGACCTCACCCCCTGGACAAGGGAGAGCACCCCTGAGCCTGTTCTGGGCACCTCTGGGAGAGGCCTTCAAGCCCGGACAGCCACAGGGACCCTCATCACAAGGTAGGAGTATCTCCCTCTCCTGACACTTTGTCTCTCTCCCTCTCCCCCTCAGTCCAGCCCAGAGTGACCATCTCCCCCTCCAAGACAGACGCCCTGCAGCACCTGCTGGTCTGCTCTGTCACTGGCTTCTATCCAAGCAAGATCAAGGTCACCTGGTTCAAGAATGGGCAGGAGGAGACAGCTGGGATCGTGTCCACGGGTGTGATACAACATGGAGACTGGACCTACCAGACCCTGGTCATGTTGGAAATGACTCCCCAGAGCAGAGATGTCTACACCTGCAGGGTGGAGCATGCCAGCCTACAGAGCCCCATCAGTGTGGAATGGAGTGAGAGCCAACTTCCTTACCCTGTCCCCAACTTGTCCCCTCCCTCTAACTGCAGGACAAGAAGACCTGTATCTCTGGAGGTCCTTCAGTGAATGTTCCCACAGACCCCCTTTCTATGCCTTGAATCAAATACATCCTACTCCTTCTCCCAGCATAGCTTCCTGACTGCAGCATTGAGCTAGCATCCATAGAACCCTGGTGCTTTGTGGAAACATGTATTCCTCAGCAAGAGGAACTTGCAGAATCTCAGACAGTCCTCTCCTAGGGATCCAAAATTCCCTTGACTATCCCTTATCCTAGGAGACAGATCAGTTTTACCTCTGAGAATTCACATATGTCTCTGGAAATCAAGGAATGGGAAATGTCCTCAAAAAAGCAATCGTTCTCTCTCACCTCACTCCCAAAGGCCCTTGGCATTTTTTCCTTCAGATGGAGTTGGAGCAGGAATCTAGGCTTCTGCCCCTGCTTACCTCTCCATTTCTTAGTGTCCCCCAAACCAGGCTGGGCTCTGAGGGCACTGGTTGAGGATGGCATGGAGAGGACTGATAAGTGATGACTCCAAAGCATGTTCTCTGCAGGGGCACAGTCTGAATCTGCCCAGAGCAAACTGCTGAGTGGAATTGGAGGCTTTGTCCTGGGGCTGATCTTCCTCAGTGTAGGGCTGATCATCCACCTGAAGAACAAGAAAGGTGAGGAGCATGTAGTGAGAGGATTTGGCTCCATAGAACTCAGTCCATGAGGGAAGATCCATCGCCACTAGTCTAGGGGCTCTGGCTCTGGAATAAATTCCAGCTCCATGCCCCAAAAAGGGAACTTATCCCAGGAGGTCACATGGAAAGCCAAGGGGTGGGAGACATTGCTATCAACATTTCCCCAATCAGAACCAACCTGAAGTAGGAGAATTTGGTGACTGAGAGAGCCAAGTACTGGGCCTGACAAAGAGGAGATTCCTCAGGCTTTTTACAGCCCTGAACTGTTCCTTCCTTTTGCTTATGATGAGAATTCCTCAGACACAATGGGGTTAAAGTTTGGGATCCTCATGTTGGAGTGGTAGGTGAGCATCCTGACCCTAGGGTAAAAAACTTCTCACTCTTAGAACTTCACTGTGACCTCATGTTTTTCTCTTTCTCATTCTTCCTTTGCCTCCCTAGGACACACAGGGCCTCAGCCTACAGGTAATATTCCTTTTTCTTTGTGGCCCAGGATCATAATTCTCCATCCCTGAACTCACAGGCTGTAGGAATGTGTGTGACTTTGGTTCTGTCTCTCTCTTACTGGGCTCTGTTGCTCCCTAATTGGGGCATCTCCAGCTCCTTAGGATGAGAGGGGGAGTGGTAGAATCTGTGATATTTTAACCTGTAGCTCCAAGAAGATTCCAGTACTATTCTCCAAATGTCCTATAATTCAACAGAAGTCTTGCTTTAGGTAGGATCCCTTTCCTTTGGGATAAGAGTTTTCAGAGAAATCCTCAGGAATCCATGGGATAGGGGAAGAGGGGAAAATCTACATTTTAATAAGAAAAATGAGTAAATCTCTTTTTGAGGGCTCAGGGAAGATGAATGGGGAATTCACCTCCAAGGCATCATCAGGCTTTCCTTCCTCCTTGGAGAAGAGATACCGCTTATAGATTCTGTGGCCTGTAATCACTCTCTTCCCCTCTGCAGGTCTGCTGAGATGAACCTTAGGATTCTGTCCTTCAAAGAGAGTGCCCCCCTCCCTGCTCTCCTGTCCAGGGTCCCCAGGCATCCAAGAGGAAGGAGCAGTTCAGTCATCATCCTGGAGCCAGCATTCTCCTGTGCCTATGAGCTATTTGCCATCCTCCTCCCAAAAGACCTGTAGTTTCCACCTCCTGTTCTGGATGTTTTCTACACTCTTTTGGTACATGGCCTCAGGGAGAAGGAAGTCTGCTTCTGCTGTCCCCACACAGACTCCCTCTTAGTTGTACTGCTATCCTTTCTGCATTTACTGTTTATTTTTCTCTGTATTTGTTCTTAATAAAGAAGAAGTCATCTGTATTATTCATTGTGTTCTGGGACGGCTGAAGGGGTGATATTAAAAAAAATAAGGAGGAGGGGCTAGGAACAGGCCCTGCTCTGTGCAAGGGGAAGGAAGAGGCATCTGATAAAGGAGCCTGGAACTGAGACCTGGACCACCTCAAGTGTCACAAGCTGCAGCTGGCCATGCCTTGGTCCATAGTTCCTAGCATAGTACTTTGTATACAGTAGGTGCTTAAGAATTGCTGGTTGAATGAAAGGATTTTGTAAGAGGGCCCCCCTTCTGTGTCTGTCCACATTTACCTTGTTATTCTGTGGAATTGGGAGAGATGCCATAAATGGGGAGGACTGAGTAAACCCAAGTTGGTTTAAAAGTTTTCTCTTTCACATCCCTGTTTCACATCTGTATTTGCAACTGAATGCTTCAGTCTCATTAACTGTTCTCCTAGGACATGGAATTTTATGTGTAAAACCAGGGAACCACCTCCTTGCTTACTTAGTCTTCCTTTCACTCAGCTGGTGCCTTTTGCCCCACTGATAGAATTAGTTCTAATCCAGTCAACCTTAAGCACCCACTGTTAAGGCTCAGTTTAGGAAGGTCTTAGAGATTCTCATATTAAAATGACAGTCTTTGCCTTCAGGAAGGGATACATTTACCTGGGAGATTGGGGCTAACTTCATGGAGGAGGAGGCATCTGAGGTGGATTTTTGGAGGAAGAGAGATGAATTTGGCAATACTGGGGTTGGGTGGTAGGGAGCAGAGAGAAGGCAAGATGGCATCCACTCCAAGGAGAAGAACAGTGTAGACACTGACATGGCCTTTCATGTGGATAGGACAAGAATGAGGGATTAAAAAGTTTTCCAGTTTGATTAGAATACAGAGTTTTGAGAAGTGGTATATGATCAAGGTACAAAGATATTGGGACTATGTTTTACAGACCTGGACAGTCTGGAGTCAGTCATTTCATTTATTTATAGTAGGTGATGAAAAACTACTGAAGATTTCTCACTTTAACCCATCTTAAATTAACCTGAATTAAGTATAGTGATACCCCCACTAAAGGAGACTGAACAGTGTGGGTAGAGTTAAAGACAAATGAGTTTTGCATGTTGTCTAGGACTGGCCCTCATGCCCCAAATTTTATTTATTTAAAAAGTTAATACCTTACTGGCAGTTATGGTAATCAGTTCATTTCAAGAAAGAAATGTTCTTTTTTTCTTTTTTATCCTCAATAGTATTTTTTTCCAATTACATGTAAAGATAGTTTTGAACATTCATTTTTATAAGAATTGAATTCCAAGATGTTTTCCTCCTCCCTTCTTCCCTCTCCTCTCCCCTTTCCAAGACAGCACACAATTTGATACATTATATATGTATAATGATATTAAACATTTCCACATTAGTCATATTGTGAAAGAAGAATCAGAACGCAGGAGAAAAACCACAAGAAAGAAAATACAACCAAAAAAGTGAAAATATTATGCCTTGGTCTGCATTCAGACTCTACAGTTCTTTCTCTGGATGTGGATGGCATTTTATATCTTGAGTCTTTTGGAATTGTCTTAGATCATTGTAGTACTGAGAACAACCATATCTATCAAAGCTGATCATCACACAATATGACTATTATTGTGTACAATGTTCTCCTGGTTCTGCTCATTTCACTCAGTATCACTTCATGTAAGTCCAGGTTTTTCTGAAATCCACCTGCTTGTCATTTCTTATAGCACAATAGTATTCCATTGCATTCATATATCACAGTTTGTTTGGCCATTCCCCACTTGATGGACATACCCTTAATTTCCAATTCTTTTCCATGACAAAAAGCTGCTACAAACATTTATGTATATGTGAATACTTTTCTATTTTTTATGATCTATTCGGGATATAGACCTAGTAATAGTATTGCTGAATCAAAGGGTATGCAGTTTTATAGCCCTCAGGGCTTAATTCCAAATTACTCTCCAGAATGGTTGGGTTGAATAAGTTCACAACTCCACCAACAATGCATTAGTGTTCCAATTTTCCTGTATTTCTTCTCCAATATATATCATTTTCCTTTGGTGTCATGTTAGGCAATCAGATGGGTTGGAGGTGGTACCTCAGAGTTGCATTTCTCTAATCCATAGTGATTTAGAGCACTTCTTCACATGGTTATAGATAATTTTAATATCACCTAAAAACTGCCTGTTCATATCCTTTGACCATTTATCAATTGGGGAATGGCTTGTATACTTATAAATGTGACTCAATTCTCTATATATTTTAGGAATGAGACTTTTATCAGATACACTGGCAGTAAAAATTATTTCTGGGCTTTCTACTTTCCTTCTCATTTTGGTTGTTTTGGCTTTTTAATTTCATAAAATCAAAATCTTTCTATTTTTTTTAAAATTTTTTTTATTTATTTAACTTTTTACAATCATTTTCACAAAATTTTGGGTTCCAAATTTTCTCCCCTTTTAACCCCTCCCCCCACCCCAATACCCCAAGCAATCTAATTTTCCCTATCTCCAATCTGCCCTCTCTTCTGTCATCCCTCCCTTCTCTTGTCTCCATCTTCTCTTTTCTCCTGTAGGGCCAGATGACTTTCTATTCCTCATTAACTGTATGTCTTCTTTCCTAGTAGCAACAACAATACTAAACAGTTGTTCCTAAAACTATGAGTTCCAAATTCTCCCCATCCCTCCCTCCCCACCCATTCCCTTTGGGAAGGCAGGCAATTCAATATAGGCCATATCTGTGTAATTTTGCAAATGTCTTCCCTGATAGTCGTGTTGTATAAGACTAACTGAATTACCGTCCATCCTACCCTGCTCCTCATTGTTTCTCTTCTGTCTTTTGATCCTGTCCCTCCCCAAGTATTGACTTCAAATTGTTCCGTCCTCCCTTTGCCCTCCCTTCCATCATCCCCCCCCCTTGCTTATCTCCTTCTCCCCGACTTTCCTACACTGTAAGATAGGTTTTCATACCAAAATGAGTGTGCATTTTATTCCTTCCTTTAGTCAAATGTGATGAGGGTAACCGAATTGTTTTTTTTTTTTCTCAGCTCTCCTCTTTTTCCCTCCACTAAAAAGTCTCCTACTTGCCTCTTAAATGACATATAATTACCCCATTCCATTTCACCCTCTTTCCTCCCAGTACATTTCTCTCTCACCATTTACCTTAATTTCTTTTAAGATATGGTCCCATCCTATTCAATTCACTCTGTGCTCTCTGTCTCTGTATGTGTGTGCATGTGTGTATGTGTGTGTGCATGCATGCATGTACATGTGTGTGTGTGGTCCCACCAACTACCCAGATCCTGAAAAGTTTTAAGAGTTATAAATATTGTCTTTCCATGTAGGAATGTAAACAGTTCACTTCTGGTAAGTCCCATAAGACTTCTCTTTGCTGTTTACTTTTTCATGCTTCTTCTCATTCTTGTGTTTGAAAGTCAAATTTTCTTTTCAGCTCTGGTCTTTTCATCAAGAATGATTGAAAGTCCTCTGTTTCATTGAAAGACCATATTTTCCTTTGCAGTATTATACTCAGTTTAGCTGGGTAGGTGATTCTTGGTTTGAGTCCTAGTTCCTTTGACTTCTGGAATATCCTATTCCACGCCCTTCGATCCCTTAATGTAGAAGCTGCTAGATCTTGAGTTATCCTGATTGTATTTCCACAGTACTGGAATTGTTTCTTTCTAGCTGCTTGCAAGATTTTTTCCTTGACCTGGGAGTTCTGGAATTTGGCCACAATGTTCCTAGGAGTTTCTCTTTTTGGATCTCTTTCAGGTGGTGATCGATGGATTCTTTCAATACTTATTTTGCCCTCTGGTTCTAGAATGTCAGGGCAGTTTTCCTTGATAATTTCATGGAAGATGACATCTAGGCTCTTTTTTTGATCATGACTTTCAGGTAGTCCCATAATTTTTAAATTGTCTCTCCTGAATCTATTTTCCAGGTCAGTTGTTTTTCCCATGAGATATTTCACATTCTCTTCCATTTTTTCATTCTTTTGGTTTTGTTTGGTGATTTCTTGGTTTCTCGTAAAGTCATTTGACTCCATCTGTTCCATTCTAATTTTAAGAGAACTATTAAATTCAGTGAGCTTTTGAACCTCTTTTTCCATTTGGCTAATTCTGCTTTTGAAAGCATTCTTCTCCTCATTGGCTTTTTGAACCTCTTTTGCCAGTTGAGTGAGCCTATTCTTCAAGGTGTTATTTTCTTCAGCATTTTTTTGGGTCTCCTTTACCAAGGTATTGACCCGTTTTTCATACTTTCCTTGCATCTCTCTCATTTCTCTTCCCAGTTTTTCCTCCACCTGTCTAATTTGCTTTTCAAAATCCTTTTTGAGCTCTTCCAAGGCCTGAGCCCACTCGACATCCCCCTGGGGTGTCTGGGGTGCTAAGGTCCCCCCCTCCACGTCTTTCCCTGATGGCAAGAATATTTCCTCTTCCTGTTCAGATCCGAATGTTGGGATCATTTGCATTTGTTGGAAAAAACTCTCTATAGTCTTATTTTTCTTCCCTTTTCTACGCATTTTCCTAGCCGGTTACTTGACTTCTGAGATTCCTGTCCACCCCCGCCTAGATCTGCCCAGCTAGTGCTTGGGCTTTGAGGTTCAAATGGGCTTTCTGCAGCAAGCTTTAGTTCTGGTTCTGGGGTGGGGTCAGGGCCGCCTCCCAGGCTCGGCTTCCTCAGGGGCTTTATGCAGAGATTTTCAGGAATGGAGCGGGTGGGGGGGGCGCCTCCCAGGCTCAGTTCCCTCAGGGGATTTATGCAGAGGCCTTCAGTAAAAGAGCTGGGTGGGGCAGGGCCGTCTCCCAGGCTCAGCTCCCTCAGGTTTTTTTATGCAGAGACCTTCCGTAAGGAAGATCCTGCCTGCTGCTGGAGGAGTTTTGGGCCGTTGCTGCCTCTGCCGCCGCCCACGCCTCTGCCTCCGCCGCTTCCTGCCCCTGTCTCTGCCGCCACCGCTTCCTCCCAAGGGGGCCTAAGTCACGGAGACACTCCACTCCCCTCCTCCAGCCCAGCCTCTCTCACTGACCTGTAGCTTCTGTGGGTGGAGGGACTTTCCCGGAGGCGGAGGGACTTTCCCGGCTGCTGGAGCTTCCTTCCCTGAAGCCTGCTCTGAAGCCTGCTCGGGTCAGCTTCTCTGGGGTGGCCAGGGCAGCGCTGGGGGTGGGGTCCGCTTTCCGGGGCGCGACAGACCCTGGGGACGGGTCTCCAGGGCTCTCTGGCACGGAAATCTCTTCCACTCCATTTCTGTACCCCTTTCAGTGGTCCAGAAGTTATGCAGATCTCTTTTTACATTAATTCTATGGGCTGTGGGTTGGAGCTCGTAAACTTGCGTCCTTCTACTCCGCCATCTTGGCTCCGCCCAAAATCTTTCTATTTTAATGTAGTCAAAACTATCCAATTTTTCATTTCATGATGTTCTCTGTCTCTTGGTTGGTCACAAATTTGTCCTTTCTCCATAGATCTGACAGGCAAACTATTCCTTGCTTTCCTAATTTGCTTATGGTATCACGCTTTATGACTAAATCAGGCACCCATTTTGACCTTATCTTCATATGTGGTATAAGATGTTGGTCTGTGCTTAGTTTCTGCCATACTATTTTGTAGTTTCCCCAGCAGTTTTTGTCAAATGGTGAGATCTTATCCCAGAAGCTGAATTCTTTGGGTATATCAAACAATAAATTACTATAGTTATTGACTACTGTGTCTTATGTACCTACCCTATTCAACTAATCCACCACTTTATTTCTTATCCAGTACCAGATAGTTTTGATAATATCTTTTGTATAATAGTTTTAGATCAGGTACAGTTAGGCCACCTCTTTCTACATTTTTTTCCATTAATTCCCTTGATATTCTGGACTTTTTGTTCTTCAAGATGAATTTTCTTATTTTTTCTAGTTCCATAAATAATATTTGGTAGTTTGATTGGTACAGCAATGAGTAAGTAAATTAATTAGATAGAATTGTCATTTATATCATCTTAGCTCAGCCTACGCATGAGCAATTCCAATTTTTCCAATTATTTAGATCTCAGTTTATTTTTGCGAAAAATATTTTGTAATTGTGTTATTATAATTCCTGGATTTGTCTTGGCAGGCAGACTTCCCAAATAATTTATATTGTCTACATGTATTTTAAGTGGAATTGCCCTTTCCATATCTTTCTGCTGTGATTTGTTAGTAATATATAGAAATGCCAATAATTTACATGGGTTTAATTTCTATCCTGCAAATTTGCTGGTTAATTATTTCAAGTATTTTACTTGATTCTCTAAGTGTATCATCTGAAAGTGATGGCTTTGTTTCCTTATTGTCTATTCTAATTCCTTCAATTTCAGCAAAATGGTTAATACTGTATTATTGTAAGGCATTCAGGAAAGTCACAGCAATAAATGTTTTGTCTGCTCCTGGACTTTCTGTGACCCCAGTTCTTTCAGCTGTTGTGAAAAGATATAGATTTTCACAGAACCAGACCATAAATTTATCAAAAAGCGTTTTTTAAATATTTGCTGTGTTCCTTCTGCTGTGCTAGTTGCCATAAATAAAATCAAACAAAAAAATCAAGCAATCCCTGTCCTGAAGAAATTTCTAATTTATCTAGGGAAACAACATGATGAAGTAACAACAAACCTGAGCTATGGCAGAAGCCTACAGATGCCTTTCCCGGAAAGGGGCCCCTCTGCTCTGGGCTGTCTCAGGTACTAGGTACGATCCTGGGGTAGTGTAGCCTTGAAAGAAGGAGTTAAGGTCTTCATTGCCTTGCTTCTAAGCTCCATTATGAGCCCAAAGTAAAATCACTTCAAACTTAGGTTTCACATAAGTCAAGGGTCTCCCTCCAAAAGAGCAGAAAGTAATATATTTTACTATGTAATTGTCTCCACCACAGAGTCATCACACTCTGATTTTTTAAGTCCAAAAATTGGTTTATAACCTTTCATCACATAGTATATTTCTGTTCATGTCACTTAAAAGGTAAGCAGAGCAGCATTGTATTTACCAGTGGCATATGGCTTTGCATTTATCTCTCCCACATTGAGAGTCACGAGCCTAGAATTCTCAGTGCACATGAATTGTCAGTATATTTCTAAAAGCCTACTTGTATGGTTTGTTTAGTGTTGCAGTTTTCACTCAACTCACTGAAGAGTCATAAGCCCAAGAGAAGCAGGTGAACAGGCAAAGTTGCCATAAGTATGCATTTCTAATGTATATTCATGAGCATACTGTGCATCCTAATCTTGCACCAAAGGCAGTTTAATAATAAATGATTTTTAAGTAATACAGACACAATTTTAAAGCTTCATGTAATGGTCACACCCCAAAATTTATCATAAAATCTGCAATAATTATGTAGTGAAATATGGCATGCAGTGTACAATGTTGATGTGATGTAGGGCATGAAATGATTTCCTTCATACGAAATAAATGATTATAACTTAAAGACCCCTAATTGCACAGCTAAACATCTCCTTTAAGTCCCAGGTCACTAGACAAGCCCTGCCAGGGTCAAGACACTCATCTTAAGCATGACTGATCAACTTCTCCAGTAAAGGTTGAACATGTTCCAGAGGCTCTTCCAAAGGTTCACTCAGAATTGACACAAGAGCACAACAGCTCTAGACATGCTGAAGTCATGGGCTTGCTTCTTTTTTATGATCCTAAAAAAAGTATGAATTATTGGCAAGAGTCAAAGTTTTAGTCACCAAAGAGATTTAGTACCAGAAGGCAGCCCTACAACCTCATTCTGCTGATACTGGAAAAGCTGGTTGTGAGAAGTCCCATACTGGAAGCTTGTCTCCAGTGGCAACTGGACCTGGAGGTCCAGGACATGTTAGTCAGAACTTCTAAAGAAGAAATTGAAACAGCTAATCTCTTTGGTCTTTATAATGTTTTCTAGTTCACATGATATTTGTACATAATAGATATATTAAAGAGAAATGTTTTATTCTAGAGATACAAAATGATGGCTTTAAGAAAACATGACTTTTGTTGTTTTGTATGTAAACTTCAAAACAGGTTTAAACCTCATGATGATATGCAGGTATTCATTGACAGTTCTACTCACTTCTATACGAGGTGTCTCCTTCTACAAAAGTACATCCTGTCTTTGTTTAGTCTTATTTGATATTTTATTTTTTCCCAATTACATGTAAAACAATTTTAGCATACCTTTTTTTTCAAATTTTAAGTTCCAAATTCTCTCCCTCCTTCCCGTCTATACCCACTGAGAAGGCAAACAATTTGACAAAAGTTATATGTCTTTTTGATAGTATGCTTTGCTCTTCCTCATCTGAAAAGATGGAAGAAATTCCTTTTCACTAAGAGAGTAACCTTCTATAGTCTTATTTCCACCACCGTCCCCTTTTGGGGTATTTTCTTGGCCAGTTACTTGACTTTTGAGTCCCTTTCTTAAGTGAAGGGTTTACTATTCTAGGCTTCAGAGGTTTTGTGTGGTTGTTCTCTGAAATATCTGTAGGAACCTGTAAGTTCTCAATTCCTCTCAGGTGGCCCAAACAAGGAAGAGATGTTTACTCTTCTCTTGGCCTACTGCACTCTGGTTTGTGAGCACACAGAATGATTCTTCTCTGCCCTGGAACTGTGAGTAGAATTACCTCTCCAAAGCTGACACCAGCTCTACCTCGCCAGCACTCCTTCTCAACCTAGGACTGACATTTAGGACTTCAGTACTGAGACTCAGATCAGCCCCTTGATTTCCCCAGGGTCTTCAGTCCAAAGGCTGCAAAAGTGGATGCTACTGCCACAATGACTACCACCACCTTAGGGCCAGGGCTGGGGACAGACTGTGCCTCTCTCTCACCCAGAATGAAAGAGCTTTTTTACTGACCTTTGAAGCTGTGTTTGGCATTTGTGGGTTGAGAAATCTGAAAACCACAGCAGCTACCCCTGATTTGATGCCCTGAAACCTCCTCTAGTCCTGTCTGTACCCTGCAGCCAGTGCAATAGACCTTTCCTATCAGCCATCCAGGCTGTCTTGGGTTGGAAATATCTTTTACTCTGTCATTTTGTGGCTTCTACTGCACTAGAATTTATTTAGAGTCATATTTTAGAGGGTAGCTCAGGTCCATCCTTCTACTCCATCATCTTGGCTCTGCCCCCCAATCCTGCTTTTCAAGACATTCTTCTCTTCATTGGAATTTTTTGCCTTTTTTACAATTTGGCCCATTCTGTTCTTCAAGTTTTTATTTTCTTCCGTATTTTTGTGCCTATTTTACCATGCTCTTGATGTGTTTTTCATGATTTTCTTGTATCACTCTCCTTTCTCTCCCCACTTATTACTAGATTTTTAAAATCCCTTATGAGCCCTTTCATAGCCTCAGACTAATTCATATTTATGTTTGTGGCTTTGGATTCAGGAATTTTGACTTTGTTATCTTCTTGTGTGTTTTGATCTTCCTTGTCACCATAGTAAGTCTCTATATTTAGATTGTTTTCTATTATTTGCTCATTTTCCAGTCTATTTCTTGACTTTTAACTCTTTGTGAAAGTAGTGTTCTGCTTCCCAAGTTTCAAGCTTTTTAAAATTAATTAATTTATTTTTAGTTTGCATCATTCAGTTCCACAAGCTTTTGAATTATATTCCTTCCCCTTCTTCCCCAAGATGCCATGTAATCTGATACAGGCTCTACATATACATTCATATTAAACATATTTTCACATTAGTCATGTTGTAAAGGGGAATTATAACCAATAGAATGAACCACAAGAAAGAAGAAACAAAACAAGAAAGACAGAAAGCTAACAGTATGCTTCAATGTGCATTCAGACTCTATAATTCCTTTTTTGGATGTGGATAGCATTTTCCATCATGAACCTTTTGGAGTTGTCTTACCACTTTCCATTGGTGAGAAGAGCCAAATCCATCAATGTTAGTCATCATACAATATGTCTATAACTGTGTACAATGTTCTCCTGATCTTGTTCCCCTAAATCAGCATCAGTTCATATACATATTTCCAGGTTTTTTCAAAAGTCTGCTTGCTCATCATTTCTTATAGCACAATAGTATTCCATTACATTCATATGCCACAGCTTGTTCAACCATTCCCCAGTTGATGGTCATCCCCTCAATTTCCAATTCTTTGTCACCACAAAAAGAGCTGCTATATTTTTCTACACTTCAGTCCTTTTTTCATTTGTATGATCTCTTAGAATATAGCCCTAGTGGTAGTATTTCTGGGTCAGAGGGTATACACCTTTTTATAGCCATTTGGGCACAGTGTCAAACTGCTCTCTAGAATGGTTGGATCAGTACAAAACTTCACCAACAATGCATTAGTGCTCCAATTTTCCCACACTTTCCCCAGCATTTATAGTTTTCCCATTTATTCACATTAAGCTCAAGTATTTTTGTGCCGCAGTTTTCAGAGGTAATTCTGGGTAGCTGTAAGTTTTTGCCTCTTCCAAGGTGGTATGTGACCATGTGACTGAGCATTCTTTTCAGTCCTGGAACTGTGATGAGGGTGCCTGCTCCCCTGCTGCTGTAAGCTCTGCTGTACTAGTGTTCTTCTTCCCACTAGGATTAAGACCTAGGACTGGGACCCAGATCTAAACATAGGCAATGTAACAGAGTCCTCCCCCTGGTTACAACAAAGGGATCCCTGTAAATCTCCTTCTGACTCATTGTCTGAGCCACTGCTGCCACTGATTCAGTGATCAACCAAGGCCTGCTCCTGGTTTTCTGGGGTCAAGGCTGTGCAGGCACCTGTACTGGACTACGCATCTCTCCCACTTGTGTGGAACAGACTTTTCCTGCTGACTTTCTAAGTTGTGTTGGGCTGCAAAATTGTTTTGCTCTATCTTTTTGTGCATTCTGCTTCTCTAGAATTTGTTTAGAGTCATTATTTCAAGATATTGGGAGGGGTTTCAAGGAGACCTCAGCCAAGTCCCTGCCCTTACTCCACCCTCTTGGCTCCACCTTTCACCCCACCTCTGCTTAGACAAAGTAACCCAAAGCAGAGGATGCCAGGAGGTCCAGCCCCCATTCAGCCCCTTGCCTCCAGGCAGCTTATGTGTTTTCTGTCATGTGAAAGCACTTGTCATAGAACAGGTGTGGAGAGGAAAATCATACCTTCTTGCCACCATGGGAAATCCAAAAGAGAGACTTAAAAGAGTCCCTACAGGTTGCCTAATAGGAAGAGAGAATGTCAGACAATACAATCCTTGCTTTTCCATTCTTCTGAGTGGCCTGTTCTTTTCTACTGAGTGGTCAATTTTCTTTGAGACAGCCTGTCTCTCTGATACCATTAAAGAGATGTCCATGTCATTGTAAAGTTCTTTAGTATTGAACATATGTCCCTTTCAGGGGCCAGGAGGACCCAGCGCATTTCCATTCTTGTATCAATGGAGAGTACTCTAATCAGAGCACACTAGGGGGCCTCATGATTTCCACCCATGACATACACATATCAACTAAATCCAAACATATACAAAAGAAATACAGGACAATTTCAGTAGATAGTAGAGGGGCACAAGCAGCTGGGAGCATCACAAAAAACTTCATTTGAGACAAGATCTTGAGCAGAGTTTTGAAGTAATGTAGAACAAAGTTTTCCAAACTGTTCCATTTTAGAGTATAGACCTCTAGTGTAGAAGCTGGGGCAATCAGAACAATGGTCAATATTTTGCACATTTCTAGTATATACATAAATAGCCTACTTATCACTTTTATCAATGCAAACAAAATTCAAATAAAATTCAACATACTCAAGACTGAGACAATATATTTACTCCAAGTTAATGTAGTCCAGTGACTAGTTAATATATTATTCAATAGCTTGGTGAAAGTTGAGCTGGTGTGTATTAATAATGATGGGAATTGTTGACCAATGCCAACACTACTCAGGGTAGGCTCATAACATTTGTGAGAGATATTATAGGCTACTACTTGCATTTGAAGGGGGACTGCAATTTGAAGTTGAACAATGTTCATGTGAAGTTAAAAATATAGATTCAACCATGTTTCTCAGTATCTTTCTCTTCCTAGCATGATTAATACCCCAGTTGTTTTTTTTTTCTTCAGTGATGATTCATTTGCTTTTTCAAAAGGCCATTTTCATTACAGGGATAGGACAGAAGTAGGCTTTTTACTCTCCAGCACAGACACATGCATATACACAGACACAAACATCCTCGAAGTCTTTAGGGTGCATGTTCCCTAATATCTCCTCAGTCCCTTGGAAGAGTGGGTTTAGACTTACATAGTATTTACCTCACCAAGTTCATTTCTAAATTTGACATTTTTGAGGGACGGATGAATCTCCATTTCTGCTACTTCTGGGTTTATTCCCAAACGTGTTTCCTCATAAGGTTTTTTCCTCATAACCTTGGCATGCAAACCCTGGCATGGACTCTGGCTCCTGGACTCTAATGGCTTAATCTCTTGAACTTTCAAAGTTCATAAGGTCATGTGCTCCTTTAATCTCCTTCACTTAAAACCCAGATGAAAAAGCACAATGGCAAGGAACCAAGACTCGTTTCCATGGGTCACATAACTTCCTGGGTAAGAAAAGGCCCCGAGCTTTCCCCCTACATTGTTGTTTCTTCTTCGAAAGTAGCAAGGCAAGAAAGAGGGGAAAGAAAGATAGATACAGGCCACAAGACAGGCCCTGGATGACTGGGGCCTTTGAATGCACCCCACTTTCAATGATACAACCACTCGTCAAGGTTCCTTACCATTGTCTAGCTATTAATTTGGAATTAATTAAAAAATATCCAAGCTTACTCAATTCCCCCTCATGATACTCCACATGTTCCTAAAGACTGAACTCATAAGTCAGATCCATATAGTTTTTAGATGTTAAAATTTTTAAAATGCCAAGTTCAGTACCAAAAGAAAGACATTTCCATACACATAGAGGGACATAAGAACAAGGCTGCCTATGAAACTGAATTTTTTTTTTTTATTTTAAATGTTTTTCTGCTTCAAAATCATTTCTGTTTAAACTAATCTAATTTTATGAGAGTCCTTTAGATGAGGTGATAGGGTGCTGGGGATCCCAAAATACCGACAGTCCGGGTCGTGCTCGAATGAATTCGACTCAAGCCTTCTTAAAGCCAAAGAAAACAAAGTTTATTAAGGGTTCGCCTTCCTGGGTTGCCTCTTAAGGATCCTAAGCATTTGTAACGCTTGTATTCACAAGCGGGGCCGATACAATCCCAGCTAGACAGAGTCTGAGCTGGATTGCATCAGAGCACCTTCTTGGAGGCAAGATGGAACTTAAATGCAGAAAAGAGTATAGGAGGAATGTTAGGGAGTTGGTCTCATATTCCAGGGTGATGGGATGAGGGGTTCAGGGAGGGTCTTGAGAAGTCCAAGGAGGGACTCCAAGGAGGGTCAAAGGCTGGAAATAGCTGGAGGCTATCAGGAGATATCTGACAATGGAGGGTTTGGGCGGGAAGCAGGTGGGGTAATCCAGAGATCTTGATAGGGGCAGTATGGGAATGGATACAGATCTTGATGGCAACCTGAGGAATGGGGTTTTGATGGGATCAAGGGTGGAGAGTGCAAGAGACCTGAAATGATAATGAAAAGCTCAGGAGTTTCCTGAGACTGCTGGAACAAATGGGAAGATTAGATTTGAGTAAGAAAGGCCAGATTAAGTGGGGAGATTCCAGGGGAGCTCAAGGAAGTTCCCAGAGTCTGAACCTCATCATGTTGACCAATTACCTACCAAAATTCTGAAATGTCATCAGTTACCAAGTGAAACTACTACTTGAAAATACTTTTTATGGCCTTTCCCCTTCCCCAGGCATTCATTCATTCATTCATTCATTCATTCATTCATTCATTCATTCATTTATTTCTTCAGTGATCATTAATATTATGTTGAAGGTATATAATATGAAAACCAGTAAGCCTAGAGAGTTAGTTGCAGTGGGTAGAGAGCTGGTCTTGGAGCTACTAAGACCAGAGTTCAAGTCCTACCACTTACTGCCTGTGTGATTCTGGGCAAGTCACTTAAATTTTTAGTGCTGTAGGTCAGTGATGTGAAACTAAAGCAGAAACAGACCACTAATTGATATATAAGGCTCACTGTTTGGCATATTGACTTAGTTACTTAAATGTAATGTTATTTATGTTTAATTCCATTTTAATACGGTTGAAAGCCCATGGGCTGTGTTTGACACCTTTGCTAGGCCATACTCTAAGGCTATAAGTTGCTGAGATTTCTCATCCAGGAGTCTATAATAACAAAATCACAGCTTGAACTTCTATCCCTATTTTAAAAACATTGCTCCAGATTTCAGAAGACAGAAAGATGTGTGCCTTCAAGGAGCTTCTAGCCAATTAGAGTGCTTATAATCAGTCACATGCCTCTTTTCCCTTAGAGGCTAGACAAGGAAGAGGCTTCTTCTATAGTAGTGTTTACTTGCAAAATTTGTTCATTTTGTTGAAAGAATATTTTTAAAAGTTAAAAGTAGTCTGGTAAGAATCTTCACAACCATCTCTGTTTTGTTCTGCTCTGTGAGGTCTCAGTATATTCTTCAGGGTTAGCTTAAAGGAAAATGTCTGTCTCCTAATACTTTCCTCACCTCTCATTCTTCCTAGACCAAAATACTGCTCCTTGGTCATACCTCCCTTAATTCATATTGTCTTTTGCTCTTAAAATTTAAGTTCAGGAATGTCTCATTATTTTGGTATCCTATCTCATTATACAAAGGTATCCCTACTGACAAGGCCAGTGCCTGGCATGCAACAGAGATTTAACATTTAGTCATTTAACATTTACTGTGTTATGCACCTACCATACTAAGCCCTAGGGATACAAAAAGAGTACCAGGCCTGGAATCAAGAGGACTTGAATTAAAATTCTGGTCTCAGACATTTACTAGTTATATGATCCTGGACAAATCACTTAGTCACTGCCAGTTTCAGTTTCCTCAGTTGTAAAATGAGGATCATAATAGCACATCCCTCCCAGGGTTACTGTGACAATCAAATGAGACAATATTTGCAAAGTGTTTAGTTTAGTGCTTGGCACATAGGAGATTCTTAATAAATGTTTCCGCTCTCCCTCTCCTCTAATAGCAACTAGTATAAAAGACAGAAAATGTCACAATATGATATTTCAAAAGACAAAAGGCAAAAGCTTGTAGCTGAGGAATAGCTTATCCTACAAAACTGAGTATAGTCTGGGACATAATGATTAATACAATAAAGCACTTTCAGACATTTCTAATGAAAATATCAGAGTTGAGTAGAAACTTTGAAATGAAAACATTTTTAACCATCTCACCTTCTCTACCCCTCAGTCCCAAGATATTGCAGAACCTATCTGGAAACATCGAAACTACCAGAGATGCTTCCTCTCTTACCATCCTCCACTGTTTGGGATGCTGTCTATTAAAGTGGAATGTCAAAAACCAATCTTGTATCTTCAGGCTTGGCTCCTTCTCACCATATTCTAGTTACACAAATAGCATCATAATTAGTGAACAGTCAATAAAGCCATTTATGCAAACAGATGTAAAACAAATTAAATAAATTGTACAGATTAGAATAAAACAGAAAATATACAGATTAAATGAGCTCACTAGAAGGGAATGAGATCTCAAGTCAACCAAGACAATGAAATTTGATTTTCACCCAAGGGAAATTTTCCAGTCTTTAGGGAGATAATCTAGGAAACATGAATATGTGATAGAGTTAGCATTCCCCTGCTGGATGCCTTCCAAAGTTTATTGTTACTCTTTCTCACTTCACTATGCACCAGTACTATTTTCTGTAAATACTTCTTTTCTTCAGACTGAATGTCATGTTTGTTTTGGGGGGATGGCAAAAAGAAAAAAAACAATGCTAATAGTAAAGCTCTTGGCACTTTTGGAGTGGTCTTAAATGATAAGAAATACTCAAATTTCCAAATGACCACTCCCTGTAGAGTATCTGGAATTGTTTCTGTCTATTCTTGAATAAGGAATAAAAAGTGTCTTTTCCCTATAATAATAATGCTCCTCACACAAGCACACAGCATCAAGTCACTGTTCTCTCCACCAAGGAGGAAAATGTTATATAAATACTTTTTCATTTGTAAAATATATAGAGAACTGAGTTAAATGTACAAGAATACAAGTCATTCCCCAATTGATAAATGGTCAAAGCATATGAATAGGCAGTTTTCAGAGGAAGAAATTAAAGTTATCTACAGTCATATGAAAAAATGTTCTAACTCACTATTAACTAGAGAAATGCAAATCCAAACTATTCTGAGATACCACATCACACCTATCAGATTGGCTAACATGATAGAACAGGAAGATGGTAAATGTTGGAGGAGATGTGGGAGAGTTGGAACACTAATTCATTGTTGGTGGAGCTGTGAGCTGATCCAACCATTCTGGAGAGTGATTTGGAACTATGCTCAAAGGGCTACAAAAATGTGCTTACCCTTTGACCCAGAAATACTGCTTCTAGGACTGTGTCGCCAAGACAGCATAAAAATGGGAAAAGATCCCACATGTACAAAAACATTGACACCAGCACTCTTTGTGGTGGTCAAAAACGGGAAATCAAGGGGATGCCCATAAATTGGGGAATGGCTGAATAAATTATGATATATAAATGTAATGGAACACTATTGTTCCATAAGACACGATGAACAGGAAGACTTCAGAGAGTCCTGGAAAGATTTATGATCTGATGCTGAGTGAAAGGAGCAGAACCAGGAGAACTTTGTACACAGCAATAACCACAGTGTGTGAGGATTTTTTCTGGTAGACCCAAAACTTCATTGAAATGCAAGGACTTAAAAAATTCCCAATGGTCTTTTAAGGCAAAATGCCTTCCACATCCACAGAAAGAACTATGGAATTTGATCACAAAATGTAGCAGATCATCTTCTTTTGTATTATGTTTTAGTTTGCTATTTGATTTCTCCCATTCATTTTAATTCTTCTATGCAACATGACTATGGTGAAAATGTATTTAATAGGAATGTATGTGTAGAACCTATATAAAATTGTATGCCATCTAAGGGAGAAAGGGTGGAAGAAGGGGGTCAGCAGGGGGAAAGAGGGAAAAAAATCTAAGTTATGTGGTAGTGATTGTGAAACACTGAAAATAAAAAAAAACATAAAAAATAAAAATAAAAAAATAGGCTAAGCTTGAAGCAGGTTACAAGGGAAATACAAAGTTTATTCACTCTCAAGAAAACAGTTAACATAATATACCGTATTAGTAACAAGAACCACACATATTATCATGTGATCATATCAACAAAGACAGGAAAGTTTTCTTTTTTCTCATTTAATCTGTTTATTTACTCATTCATCCATTTATTTATTTATTTATTTAACTTTTTACATTCATTTTCACAAAATTTTGGGTTCCAAATTTTCTCCCATTTTATCCCCTCCCCCCCACCCCAATACCCCAAGGAATCTAATTTTCCCTATCTCCTATCTGCCCTCTCTTCTGTCATCCCTCCCTTCTCTTGTCTCCATCTTCTCTTTTCTCCTGTAGGGCCAGATAACTTTCTATTCCTCATTAACTGTATGTCTTCTTTCCTAGTAGCAACAGCCATACTAAACAGTTTTTCCTAAAACTTTGAGTTCCAAATTCTCCCCATCCCTCCCTCCCCACCCATTCCCTTTGGGAAGGCAGGCAATTCAATATAGGCCATATCTGTGTAATTTTGTAAATGACTTCCCTGATAGTTGTGTTGTGTAAGACTAACTGAATTACCCTTCATCCTACCCTTCCCCTCATTGTTTCTCTTCTGTCTTTTGATCCTGTCCCTCCCCAAGTGTTGACTTCAAATTGCTCCCTCCTCTCTTTGCACTCCCTTCCATCAGCCCCCCCCTTGCTTATCTCCTTCTCCCCCACTTTCCTATACTGTAAGATAGGTTTTCATACCAAAATGAGTGTGCATTTTATTCCTTCCTTTAGTCAAATGTGATGAGGGTAAACTAATTGTTTCTTTTTTTCTCAGCTCTCCTCTTTTTCCTTCCACTAAAAAGTCTCCTACTTGCCTCTTAAATGATATATAATTACCCCATTCCATTTCACCCTCTTTCCTCCCACTACATTTCTCTCTCACCATTTACCTTAATTTCTTTTAAGATATGGTCCCATCCTATTCAATTCACTCTGTGCTCTCTGTGTCTGTGTGTGCGTGCATGCATGTACATGTGTGTGTGGTCCCACCAACTACCCAGATACTGAAAAGTTTTAAGAGTTACAAATATTGTCTTTCCATGTAGGAATGTAAACAGTTCACTTCTGGGTAAGTCCCTTAAGACTTCTCCTTGCTGTTTATTTTTTCATGCTTCTTCTCATTCTTGTGTTTGGAAGTCAAATTTTCTTTTCAGCTCTGGTCTTTTCATCAAGAATGATTGAAAGTCCTCTGTTTCATTGAAAGACCATATTTTCCTTTGCAGTATTATACTCAGTTTAGCTGGGTAGGTGATTCTTGGTTTGAGTCCTAGTTCCTTTGACTTCTGGAATATCCTATTCCACGCCCTTCGATCTCTTAATGTAGAAGCTGCTAGATCTTCAGCTATCCTGATTGTATTTCCACAGTACTGGAATTGTTTCTTTCTAGCTGCTTGCAAGATTTTCTCCTTGCGCTGGGAGTTCTGGAATTTGGCCACAAATGTTCCTAGGAGTTTCTCTTTTTGGATCTCTTTCAGGTGGTGATCGATGGATTCTTTCAATACTTATTTTGCCCTCTGGTTCTAGAACGTCAGGGCAGTTTTCCTTGATAATTCCATGGAAGATGATGTCTAGGCTCTTTTTTTGATCATGACTTTCAGGTAGTCCCATAATTTTTAAATTGTCTCTCCTGGATCTATTTTCCAGGTCAGTTGTTTTTCCCATGAGATATTTCACATTCTCTTCCATTTTTTCGTTCTTTTGGTTTTGTTTGGTGATTTCTTGGTTTCTCGTAAAGTCATTAGACTCCATCTGTTTCCATTCTAATTTTGAGAGAACTATTCTCTTCAGTGAGCTTTTGAACCTCTTTTTCCATTTGGCTAATTCTGCTTTTGGAAGCATTCTTCTTCTCATTGGCTTTTTGAACCTCTTTTGCCAGTTGAGTGAGCCTATTCTTCAAGGTGTTATTTTCTTCAGCATTTTTTTGGGTCTCCTTAACCAAGGTATTGACCCGTTTTTCATACTTTTCTTGCAGCTCTCTCATTTCTCTTCCCAGTTTTTCCTCCACCTGTCTAACTTGCTTTTCAAAATCCTTTTTGAGCTCTTCCAAGGCCTGAGCCCACCCGATATCCCCCTGGGATGTCTGGGGTACTGAGGCCCCGCCCTCCACGTCTTTCCCTGATGGCAAGAATATTTCCTCGTCATCAGATCTGAAAGTCGGGATCATTTGCATTTGTTGGAAAAAACTCTCTATAGTCTTATTTTTCTTCCCTTTTCTAGGCATTTTCCCAGCCAGTTACTTGACTTTTGAGATTCCTGTCCACCCCTGCCTAGATCCGCCCAGCTAGTGCTTGGGGTCTGAGATTCAAATGTGCTTTCCGTACCGCCCACCTGCTAATCAATGTGAGCTTTAGTTCTGGTGCTGGGGTGTGGGCAGGGCCGTCTCCCAGGCTCAGCTGCCTCAGGTTGTTTATTCAGAGACTTTCAGTATTGAAGATCCTGCCTGCTGCTGGGGGAATCCTGGGCCGCCATGGCTGCGCCACTGCTGCCTCTGCTGCCGCCCTCGCCTCTGCTGCAGCCCCTGCCTCTGCCGCCACCATTTCCTCCTGAGGGGGCCCGAGTCATGGAGATACTCCGCTCCCCTCAGCCAGCCAGCTGTCTCTCTCACTGACCTGTAGCTTCTGTGGGCGGAGGGACTTTCCCGGCTGCTGGAGCTTCCATCCCTGAAGCCTGCTCGGGTCAGCTTCTCTGGGGCTGTTGCCAGGGCCACGCTGGCATGGGGTCCGCTTTCCGGGGTGCGAGGGACTCTGGGGACGGGTCTCCAGGGCTCTCTGGCACGGAAATCTCTTCCACTCTGTTTCTGCACACCTTTCAGTGATCCAGAATTTATGCGGATCTCTTTTTACATTAATTCTATGGGCTGTGGGTTGGAGCTCGTAAACGTGCGTCCTTCTATTCCCAGGAAAGGTTTTGATAAGATGCAGTACTTTGGAAACACTGGAAAATATAGGAATACATTTATATTTCCTACATATGATAAGTAGCATCTGCCAAAATCAAGAGCTAATATTATATACAATGAGGAATAATTAAAGCTTTTTCCCATAAGAGGAACAAAGTAAGAAGGTCCATCATCACCATTAATATTTATACAATGCTAAAAATTCTAGCTATAGAAGACAGGAAGGAAGGAAGGAAGGAAGGAAGGAAGGAAGGAAAGAAAGAAAAGAAACAGAAAGAAAGGAAGGGAGAGAAAGGAAGAAAGAAAGAAAGAAAGAAAGAAAGAAAGAAAGAAAGAAAGAAAGAAAGAGAAAGAAAGAAAGAAAGAAAGAAAGAAAAGAAAGAAGAAGAAAGAAAGAGGGAGAAAGGAAGGAAGGAAGGAAGAAAGAAAGAGAAAGGAAGGAAGGAAGGAAGGAAGGAAGGAAGGAAGGAAAAGAAACAGAAAGAAAGGAAGGGAGAGAAAGGAAGAAAGAAGAAAGAAAGAAAGAAAGAAAGAAAGAAAGAAAGAAGAAGAAAGAAAGAAAGAAAGAAAGAAAGAAAGAAAGAAAGAAAGAAAAGGAAGGAAGGAAGGAAGGAAGAAAGAGAAAGGAAGGAAGGAAGGAAGGAAGGAAGGAACGAAGGAAGGAAGGAAGGAAGGAAGGAAGGAAGGAAGAAGACTGAGTTGAATTTTAAAAGAATGTTATTGCATGTGATAAGGATGTAAGGCACGCAATGTAATCACCAATATAATTGCAAGATATTACAGATTTCTCCCTAGTTTCACGTATAAATCCTATTGATAGTATTTGTTTAGAGATACTCGGGCAGATACATAGGTCAATCTATCAACCAGATGTCTAAGTATCCTCATTAATACTCCATTCCATTCTGGGAGCAAAGGAGGAAACAGAAGTCTGAAGCATAGCTTGAGCCTCAAAGACCAAGAGAGAACAACAGCAAATAATAGAATGCAAAGTATAATGAATTGTTAAATCATGTTGTAAAAGCTGTAGGATTCCAAAGTTTAGTGGTAACTACAGTCGTTAGGAAATGCTTAAGGAAGCAAGTGGAATTGCACGTGGGTCCAGAGGGATGGGTAGGATAAGTGGAATGAGACAGGAAGGGGCAATTCCAGGCAAGTGGACTGGATGATCAAAGGCACCAAGATGGGAATTCGTACTAGGAGTGGGTATTGGTGAGAATGAGAGCAGTCTGATGGAAACAGAGATGTGTGTCAGGGAGCAATGATTTGGGTAAGGTAAGGTAAGATAATGATGGGAGAGGGCAGGCACTGCACCCAGATCAGGCTTCATATGATGACAAAAATGGGGTCATTGAAAGTTAAGCGTAAGTGTAATTATATTATTGACCACAAATTCAGAATGCTTGAATTGTGTTAATGGGAAGGTGATAAGTTTATTAGGTCTGATCCCCTCTGTGACCCAAATTCCTCTTTCCAACTTCCTCTCTGAGAGGATTCTAGATGCCATATCAATCCATCAATGGTCAGCTGATGGCCTTCTCCTCAGGTCCCTGCAGCTTGGCTGGTTCCAGAGAAACTATGAGAACATGGATATTGTTACAGCCTCCTGGGATAATACTCACCCAAGGAAAAGGTCAGGCTAGATATTAACCCTCATCAACCAGTTCTTAATAAATTACTTTTGTAACTCTTTAAGATTTAAGTACTCCTCATCTCTGAGCCATAATGATCTCATCCAACACTACCAACAAAAACTCAGAAGCCTATATATATGTAACTGCATCAAAAAAGGAAGTTACTGAATTTTACAAGAATTTATTTATTTATTTATCTGTCAGGCACTGTGCTGGATCTGAGGATACAAAGATAACAAAAACAAAAGCCTCAAAACAGTCTCTGTCTTAAAAAAAATCTTACTTCCTTGGGGATGGAGGGGTCAGGGATGGGAAAACTATATACATAGGAAATAAAATATAAAGGATATACAAAACAATTTCTAAGAGGAGGTGTTCTAGCAACTGGTGATTTCAGGACAGGGTTTTGTAGGAGAGGACATGAGCTGGGCTATGAAGGAAGCTAGGATTCTATGAGACAAAGGTGAGAGGGAAGGCATTCTAGGTACTGTGAACAGTCTATGCAAAGACATGGAGACTGAACATGAAATGTTGATCAGAGATTACATGTCTTGTATAAAGAACAGCAAAAAGACATCTTTGGCTGAAAAGTAAAGCACATAATGCCAATTGTGAAGGGCTTTTAAATCCAGAGGAGCTTGTACTTTATTCTACAGGTGGCAGTTTACTAGAGTTTCTTGAGGAGTTCAAGGATATAGTCATACCTGTGATTTAGGAGAATTTCACAGCTGTGTGGAAGATGGATTAAAGGGGAGGAAGTGATTTAATTGCAGAGATGACAAAAGCCTAAACCAGTGTGTAAGTCATGTGAGTAGGGAGAAGGGGCCTGAAACAACATACATTGTGGAGCTAGAATCTTCCAGACTTGGGAACTGATTGAATGTGAGAAATGAGGGATACAAAAGAGCAGAGGATGATTGGGATTATGAATCAGGGTGACTGGAATGATGCTAGGCCCTTGACACAAATAGAGAAGTTAGGGAAAGGAAGAGTGGTGGGAAAAGTTAATATGCTCTGCTTTTGGACATACTGAGTATGAAATGTTTAGGAGATATACAGTAGGAATGTCCAATACGTAGTTGGTGATGTGGGAAACTACAGCTCAGCAAGAGACTAGGGATGGATATTTATAGCTGAACATCATCTGTATAGAGGTGATAGTTGAACCCAGGGAAGTTGGCAAATGAGTAAGTTTAGTCACCTGAGGAGAATATCAGAACTGGAAGAAGGGGGTCCCTAGACATGAATCACCCTAGAGAGTTTACAGGGAAATTAGAGACCAGACCAGGTTGTCTGCCTTATAAAATGATGAGATTAAGGGCAAGACAGCAAAGGGAAGGTATAGGTGGAATCAATCAGAAGTGCAGGCAGTTAAATGGAGGGATGAACAGACAGAGGAGATGCTCCAACAGGTGACAGAAGGCAGCATCTTCAGCCAGACCAAGGTCAGGGACAGGGAGCTGGGCTCTTCTTGTGTTCCTCTTCATTCACAAAGCTGTTACCTGCAGCAAGAGATAATATATAGAACAGCCTCTGTTCCCATGGGAATTCCTCCAACACCTCCACTGCTACTTCTATTGTGGTTCCTTATTCTCACCATCATAGCAGTATTGCTTTGTCTTTAACTCTTCCTCCAGTTCTCCCTAGTTCCTCACTCCCTTTCTCTGAGGTGATTCACAGAGGCCCTTGATGTTGGATCCTACTGCTGGAACGCATGCCTCTGGTTGTAAGGATGGTGCCCACAATGATGCCCACCAGGCCCACTGGCAGACCAAGGGCACAAACTACAGTTTCTGTCGTCTCTGGCACTGGGGATGGAATCTGGGGTTCTGAGGAGAAGTAAACATGGAGAAAGAGGAATGTTATTTTTGAGGTGTAGATAAAAGAGGAATTTATATTCTTAGAGAAGGTATTATTGGGATATGTTTTTCATATGACACTTTATTCATATAGGAAAGAATATTTGTGGGAGGAAAACTACAGACAGGACTAGTAGATTCTTAGAGGGAAGTAGGGAAAAAAGGAGAGACAATCAAAAGAGGAGTTACAGTAATATATCTATAAAAATAATTTTATCATTAGCATTCACAATGACCCCATATAGATCAGTAAATAACATTGTCTCTGTTTTATGGAGGAGGAGACTTAGGCACAGATAAATTAAGTGTCTCGCCAAAGATCATATAGTTGGTTGGTGGAAGGGACAAGATGAGAATTCAGCTCTTTAGATTTCTAGTCCAGAGTTATTTCACTTAACAGGACAAAAGATTCATACCCCAGTGGTTGGGGAATGGCTGCTCCAAGCCCCAGGGCTCCACTTTGCAGTCATAAAAGTCCTCTGTGTTGGGGAGAAAAGTGAGGTAGTAGAACTTGCAGAATTTGTGGTCAGGTGAGAGTAGAAGTCTGTCTCAGACACACCTATGGTGACCAACTGGCCATTACAAAACCATGGGATGTTGACCACTGGAAGGAAGATGTTGTCCACCAAGCAGATGAGTATATTTGACTGGCCCACCTCCACAGGACTCTCTGAGAACACAGTCACCTCAGGGGACACTGAGAACAGAAAGGAGAGGTGCTCACCTAAGGGCTTTCATACCTCACAGAGCCCTTTAAATAAGACTGATTATGAAAACTCTTTCTTCAGGGGTTCATTTTGTAACCCCTTGCCCTTCTTCCCCATCTTCTCTGCTAATACTGCTCTATATAGGAAAAGGCCTGTAGACACTATCTGCATGAATGCTAGGAAAGGAGGCCTACTGTGGAATGTGTCAGGATGACCAACAGGGCTGGGGTGACATGATGAATGGAACATGGGCAGAGGAGATCTGGGGTGGCCTGATGACTTCTGGTGCTAACCATAGTGGCAGAGTGGTCTGAAGTCAGTGAGGAACCACTGGGGTAGACAGGGAAAGAGGATAAGGAAAAGGTTCAATACCGCTGACAGCCCTGCTTCTGTTGGAACATTTGATCAGAATGTCCAGGTTGTATTTGCTTATGGCTATTTCACGCAGTCCTCTCTGAGGATCAAAGCTAGCAAAATGGCTAAACTCTGGCAGCCGTCACACAGTCTCCTTCTTTTGCAGGTCTACATAAAATTCTTTATCCTCATCAAATTCCTGTGTGTACTGGCCTGAGGGCCCATAGGACTGGTATATATCTGTTCTATAGAGCCCAACATGGTCACCTGGAAGATGGAAAGATAGGGGAGAAAAAAACAAAAAAACAAAACAAAGAACAATGATTACACTTGTAATCATAACACACCAAGGATCCAAGTTCTGGGGTAAGGACACCAGGACAGGTGTTTAACACAGCACCTGAACCAGAGAGGAGTAGATGATACTATCACCTGGGATAGGCATAAGTCATGTCCCAATGACTTCTGGCAGTTTTTGAAATTGCTGAACCAAGAATCAAGAAGACCTGAATTTAAATCCAGCCTCAGACACCAGCTGTGTGATTCTCAGCAAGTCATGAATCCATCTGACCCAGTTTTCTCAACTATTAGATCTCCCTCCTTGGATTATTGTGAGGATCTATACTTACAAAAGTGCTTAGCAGAGCCCCTGGCCCACTGCAGGTCTTATATAAATGCTTATTCCTGGTCCCTTCCCTCTTTTGTCCCGGATCCCTCAATCCTGTGTCCCATGTATCTCTTGTTTTCATCCTATAATATCCTATTATGGCTTATGTGGGTGATATTTCTCAGTGGAGATCAAGTCAGAGGGAGGACACAGGGGTGGAAAACTAAGGTAAAAGGTATTGATTCTCAAAAAAATCTGTCTCTTATGTCTATTGTGTGCATAGAGCATTTCACTGGTCATTGCTGAAGACTTCCCACATGAAGCTCAGAGTCCACTAGAGGGATATGCCTTCAACCCAGAAACGATCCATGAGTGGGGAATGGCTGAGGTGGGGCATGAAATGAAACTGAAATAAAAAAAAAAGTTGGAAATTGAATGCTAGTTATGCGCTCTTGCCCACCTGTTTCCATTTTGGGCCTCTCCTTCAAGATTGGTGACAGAATGTAAGGCCATTTAGGGAATAAAAGTGCCCTAATGTGCCCTACACCCCTAATCTCAACCACCTCATATCTATCTACCCCTTAAGAGCCTGGGATGAGTTTATGACATAGTCCTGGCATCTCTGAGGGAATGAGATCCCATAAGTCAAAAATATTAAGTAACCTCATGACCCACAGGAAGGGACTTGTAGGGAGTCTGCCTCTCCAATCTGCTCTACTGACATCTCGCTCCCCATTCCTCTATTTCCCTCCCTTGTTCCCCTTGTCAGTGACTTTTGTCACAAACTTGCCTTCAATGGACTCAGAATCTCCTTGGGGACTCAGCAGCACAGCCAGTGAGAGGGTCCCTAGGATCAGGACTGCTGCCAGCCGTTCTATCAGGGTCTTATCAGTTACTAATAGCCCCAAGTAATGAGACATAAAGCAGGGAGGCAGATACTAGGTAGAAGGGAAGGGGTAGGGCAAGACTTCATAGGGAGGAGCCAAAGCCTGGATCAGCCACGTGCAAACCAATTAGAAAAATCTCTTCAGCTGACCTCTCTGTTGCTGGGTAAAAAATACTGGAAGAGACCTATTGGGCAATTCAGGAAATTCACTTTGCCTAGCTAGCCCTTATGGATCAATCATCCAAACAAATTACAAATATGTATTAGGTGTCTACTGTACTGGAGACAGAAACACCGAAGTCAAGCAGTCCTTGACTTTAAGGAGTTTACATTTTACTGGAGGGGAAACAATACAAGTAGGTAAACATATTTCCAAAGTAAATACAAGGCATTTTGTGAGGTGAGGGTGCCATAAATATCTGAGGGTGGAGTACAATGGGGAAATGATTGAGAGAGGTGGTGGTCCCAGAACTCTGAAGTGATTCTAAGTTTTCCACCTTATAGGGGTAGTAAAGGAGAGCATTCAAGGCATGTGGGACAGATGATTTGGAATATAGAGTATAAGAGACAATAAATAAGCTGGTTTGTCTGTACCTTACAGTGTGTGATGTAATGTGAAAATTATACTGAAAAGGTAGACTCGAGCCAGACTGTGAAGTGTTCCAAATGCCAAATGAGAAATTTGTAATTGATCCAAAAGAAATGGGAAAAGTCTAGTGCTTCTTGCTAAATGGTACACTGGGCTCAGAATCAGAAAGTTCTGAGTTGAAACTATCTGTGTGACTCTGGACAAGACATTTAACTACTGTTTACAATCAGTTCTTTGTGTGCAAAATGGGGACAAACTGGAGAAGAAAATGAGAAATCACTCCAGTGTCTTTGCAGGAAAATCTCAAGGACAAGTCCATGAAGTGAAAGCAGACCCCACTGATCAACAGTGCTTCTTGAAACAGGATTCACATAGTTCCATATTCATTAAAAATAAGCATTTGGCAACTGTGTGAAGTAACCTTGAGAATCTAAGACTACAGGTGACAATACAGGCAAAACAGCCTGAGAACCTAGACCTGTTTGTGTGAGAGTCCTCTGTCCAACACTTGAAGTGCATTACAAATTGAGGAATCATTCATACAATAAATATTTACTGGGAATGTAACAGGCACATAAACATAAGAGCCCTGAGAATGGCAGCATCCTACATACCACCAGTCTTCCTTATATTGGGCCCAGGACTTCACATCTGTAACTAGGGAAGTAACTCCTATCCATCAAGAAATGAAAGCCAACCAACTGTCCTCCCGGGGCAAGCAATTCAGCCTAACTGAAACAGTCAGGCCTTCTGAGGGAGGGGGGCAGCATGTGCCAGGAAAATCAAATTACCTTGACCACCATTTCTCCTCTGACACCAAAAGAAACAGTCCAGGACCCTGAACTCAAGAGCCTCAGGAATAGCAATGTTCCTAGCCATGTGTCCTCACTCATCATCCTGGGAAGGTGTCACCTGGCAACTGCTTTTGAAGGTGCCATAACCACAACTTTTGAAGGTCCAGGAAAGAAAGTTCTTGATGGCAAAGTCCTTGGCACTCTCAAATAATTCAACATCAAAAACTAATCTGGGAGGAGGCCATAGGTGTGGCTGGTTCCCAGGAGTTGAGGGCTAAGGAGGGACTGAGGTGGTGATGAAGGAGGCATGAGAGCTGGAGGAGGCCATGAAGGGTCCCAGTTATTTTCCCTAGAATATTGTTCTCAAGCAGCGTTTTCCCCATTTGTATTAGAATGCATGTAAGGTTGTCTTGTGTCCTGATTAAATACCATGTTCTTGAAGGTGAAAGAACTTATATGTCTGCTTACTAATGTGCCCAGGCATACAATCAAATTTATATTTGCATGATCTGATGCTTAAGTGGCTATGGTTCACAAGGCTATTGCTGAAAATGTCTTCCTTCAGCAATAGATTGATAAGTATTTATCCAATAACAGATACTGGCCTAATTATTAGGTATGACTTTCTATTCAGTTTTACTCAGTAACCCAGTTTATCATACTTATCAACTTATTATACTTATATCAACTTATTATACTTATACTTATATCAACTGAGTAGCAATTATTATGGTACAGATGTTCCAAATCTATGATAAACCCGAATCACACCTAACCCACCAGACTTCTCAGTCAGTCCCTCTGACCTTTGACAGTATTATTTACTGTTTCAAATTCAAAAAATATATCCTGGAGAAAACCATTATTTAGAATAAAGATTAGGTAAAGAACAAAGCAGTTAATCTTTTCTGTGGAGCCCTCTGACAAACTAGATCTCTTAATATAGGTGGCCTGTATACAGTTACCTGCAGTATCTTTCCTGTTTGGAAGTATTAATTCTAGTTTTGGTGGGAATCCCTCACTCCACCCTTCAAACGTACATATACACAACACACACACATGCACGCACACACACAGACACACACCAACTCTGTCAACCCTCGATTATACTCATTACTGGATTATACTCCCATGAAGGAAATCATAAGGTCTTCATAGTATGACTCTATTTTTAATAAATAGGGGGAAACAGGGAAAGAGTAGGAAGAAGTGGCCGCAGCTATTCTGCTGATCTTTGCCAGCAATTTCACATTTTGCTTTTGTCCTGTTGGATACCATTGAGGATTTCTACTGTAATGAGAACAGAGTAAAATAGCCCTAAATGCCAAACTGTAAGCATTTTTTTTCTCAAGTCCAATATATGTATGTAGTAGTTTGGGTGTGTATATATAGCAAGTAGAATTTCAAAATGAGTGTATCGGTTAACCACCTATTCTTGGAAAATAGATGGTTATCCATCTTGTATGACATACGTTAGTAAGTGAGTGAGCTGCTAATGCTATATGCCTTATGCAAATATTTACTCATCAGATCTTTCTTCCTTTTTCTTTTTTACCAGTGACCATAGAATAATACCATTTTTGCCAAAATGAAAATAAAGAAAAAAAGCAAAGAAAAAGATAATATGATTTTTATCAGTAAAAATGATATTAAAGAAATGATTTGCTGACCAGGGGACCTTCCTGTCTAAATTGCAACTGAAGTCTCCAAATGTGTTGCCTTTTCATTATAATATAAACTTCCTGAGAGCAAGGATTGTCATTATTTTCTATTGGTATCCCCAGCACTTAGCACAGTGCTTTGGACATAGTAATTGGCTAGTGATTTTTTTAAAGTCATTCATTCATTCGTGTAGACTGCCTGAGGTTTTTGTTTATTTCATGTATGTATTTTGTGTGGCTTTTTCATTTTGTTTTTATTGTTGATGTTGCTATTGATGAAAATATACCACTAAACCAATCAGTCTTTGAAGTTGACAAATATTCATAATAAAGGCAAAGAACACTGACCTTGCCTTTTGTTCTGATTCAGATTCATTTGCAAACTAAGCCCCAGCAGGATTTAGGAGTTACATAACTGTCAGTACGCATTAATCTTTGTCTGTGACACTTTGGTTCACTTTTTTAAAAACTGAAGTAGAGGTTACAACTAAAGTGTTATCAGTCTGTCCTTTTCTGACAGAATTCCTGTCCACTCTACCCTAGCAGAGAAAAGCTGAGATGGTTTGGAAGAGATGCACACAGAAATGGAAAGCAAAGTTTGGAAAAGAGTACATCCGCAGCAGTCAAGAGAGCTACAGTGAGCTGAAGCTAAGGAGCAAAGGAGCAATCCACCCAGTGGAGACACCTTGGAATCAGCAGGGATAGAACCAATGGGGAGATGCAGCACTGGAGTTATGAATGGCCCCTTCACACCAGTCTTCCCTCATATAGGCTCCCTCTTACTATTGATAATGTGTATTTCATGGGATAGTGCATCTTGGGTTTATGGCAGAAAGTTCTGTTGTAAATCTTCCACTTGATAGTTCAAATGTCTTTGCTTTGAATCAAGTCATCCTTCTGTCTGACTAGAGCAAAAGTAAACACATTAGTAGAGATTTTCTCAATTATTGTTGGAGTGGATGGTAAACCTCATAATACACTGAATGTGAGCTAGATAAGCTGGGAGTTGATTTTTAAGAAGGGGTACAAAAACATTCTATATTCAAGTCACTAACTGCCCCAGATCAGTGCAGAAAGGGTAAGGACAACTCAGATTCAGTACCTTCCTCTGAGATTATTGCTTTAAACACTCATCACACCCCTACTTTATCCATTGTGAATCATTGAAGAGCTCTTTGACACTTTGATGAATACATGTGGCTATCATCATGAGTACTCTTTCCAATACAGGAATGAAAATCTGGCCTCTTCTTGTGTTTTCCAAATATGCCATATGGGTTCCCCTCTCCATGCTGGAGGCTTTCTTCAAAGTCTTGACAATCTTTGAGATTTATTGTTATCTGTCATTCCTTACTCTTACTATGTGACCAGAACACCTCTTGTGTTTTTCCATTTCTTGAATGATGCTTTTTATGTAACTGGTACACTAAGTCATTGCTGGTCATATGGTACACTTATACTTATGTCTATCACAAATTGCCTTGTTGTCTTTTGGATGACTTACAATTAATTGACTTGTTAGAAGCTATTGCGCTCCTTTCACCTACTGTCTTATTCCTAAAAACCAAAAGTCTATATTAATTCTAGAAACAGTCAAACTTACCTATTACCAGATCTGTGCCTGGGGATTTTGCACTGTGATAATGGTGTTCCATGGGTTCAGATACGTTTACTAGCTTTATGCCTAAATGGCTATCTTGTACCCTGCCATCTTCCTAGGTGCACATATACTTAAACCACCATTTTATGAACCACTATTGGATACCTTTGGCCCAAAATCTTTCCCTCTTTTATTTCTTCCCGGTATAACATAGGGAGGTTTATTTTCTCTTTCTTTTCTTTTAATCTCCCCTTAGTGTTCTACACTCTAATGTTGGAGCTTACTTTGCTTTGGAATTTTCCCTCACCAATTCTGACCTTCCTCCTTAAGCTCCCCTTTCATCTTCCTGTTCCTACCTACTTCACTGTTGAGTTTAACATATTTCTACACTAAATTCCTTGTCTGTAGATGAAAGTTAGGTTCATGAAATGCCCATTCCTATCATCTCTTCCATTGTGTTTGTGTACATTTTTTCTCACACACTCCTATTATGTGAGATAAGGTCCTTTCTTTCCTCCTCCTTTTTCACCTAGTGTATTCTCCTTTCACTTCTATTTCTCTTTTGTGGTAAGACCATCAAAAGAGAAAAAAATTACTTTCCTCTCATTCTGCCTGTCTTATTTAATTCCTTCTATGACCCTTGCAGTTAGTTTTTCATTAATATTTTATTAGAATTTAATTTAATCTTTCTCATTTCAAGATCCCTTTCAAGTGTTCCAATGTATTTATTATTCTGTACTTCTATTAACTCCAGGGTTTGGTACTGACTTTTTCTACAGTAATGTTTGTAATTCCTCTATCTCTTTTGTTTGTTCATTTTCCTATATAGGATTATCTTTTGCCTTTTGGAAAACTGCATTCCAAGTTTTCCTCTCCACTGAAGTGACATCAGTCTTTCTGATATTCGCCACCCCTGAGGTCAGGGTTTTTTAATAAAAAGCCCCAAAGACATTTAAATGGTGGAAGTCCATGAGAAGACCTTTAGGACCTTGCCACTAAGGGGTGGAATGTGGGTGGATCAGGAGCCTAAGATCCCCTCCTTGTAGGGAAGCTGGATTTTTCCTTAAAGCATATTGATGTCATCTTTGAGGGTTAATTGACTTATGTGATTTAGGACTGAACCTCTGATAGAGCTTTCTGGTGACCTAAGTACAAATGTCAGAATTACCTTTCTTAGACTTTTGATTGCTGCATTTATTATATTTGAATAGAGCACGTCATCATAGAGCACTATAATTATAACAGATCAGAAGGGAAGAGGAATGATGAAGACAACAAATCAAAGAAAAATTTCTTAGGTGAAGTAAAAAAGTTCTAGGGTAGGAGAGAAATGAAGATTCTGATCTATCTTCTTTACTCAGTGGAGACAAGTGCCAGAAATACATGCTGAAATCAAAGAAATTGAAAATTCAAGTAGAACCCAAAGACTAGCATAAGAACAGGCAAATAGGAGCAAAGAAAAATGACAGAATCCATGGGAATACAGTAACATTCAAGTAATTTAAGCAAAACTACTGGCAGAGACAAAGTACTGATCTCAACAGAGAAAGGTGATAAAAATATTAAAGAAATAAGTGGAAAGAAAATCCCAGGAATAGCACTAATAACTAAATGTCAGTGGAGGAAACAATCCAATTAGATGAGAGGGTGACAGAATAGATAAGAGGACAAAACTGTTGTTCTAAAAAATAGACATAGAGCAATACCACTTTTAGGACTGTATCCCCAAGAGATCAAAAAAATGGGAAAGGGTTCCACATGTACAAAAATATTTATAGCAGCTCTCTTTGTGGTGACCAGAAACTGGAAATCAAAATGATGCTCATCAGTTGAGGAATGTCTGAATAAATTGTGGTATATGAATGTAATGGAATACTATTGCACTATAAGAAATGATGGACAGGAAGACTTCAGAGAGGCCTGGATAGACTTATATGATCTGATGCTGAGTGAAAGGAGCAGATCCAGGAGAACTCTATACACAGCAACAACCACAGTGTGTGAGGATTTTTTTCTGGTAGACTTAGAAATTCATTGCAATGCAAGGACTTAAAAAATTCCCAATGGTCTCATAAGGCAAAATGCCTTCCACATCCACAGAAAGAAGTATGGAGTTCAATTGCAGAATGTAGCAGATATTTTTCTTTTGTATTATGTTTTGGTTTGTTTTAAGATTTCTCCCATTCATTTTAATTCTTCTGTGCAACATGACAAGGTGAAAACATATTTAATACAAATGTATGTGTAGAATCTGTATAAAATTGTATACCATCTCAGGGAGGGAGTAGGGAAGGTGGGAAAGGGAGGGGAAATAAATATAAGCTACAGAATACACTAACCAGATGTGTCTTTCTATATCATTTGATACCTACTAAACACTTAATAACTGCTTTTTCCTTTCTTCCTTCTTTCTTTTCTTTTCTTTCTTCCTTCCTTTCTTCCTTCCTCCCTCCTTTCCCTCTCTGGCAGAAAGATGATTGTTTTCTTCCTAAGGCAAATATAGATGCATAGGCAGGATTGAGTGAAGTCTAGGACTTTAAGTTCATAATAGGGTTGTATTACAGAAGCCTGTCTATATGAGCTGACTGCCACCTTTTCATTTACTAAATCTTATTTTTATATCACCTTTAATTCTTACTTTCTCTTTCCCTAACCAAAAAGAAGAAAAACCAGTTCACCAAAATCATTTAACAATCTGACAGTGCATATACATGCTCCCAGAGTCCCACACCTTTGTAAAGAAGGAGGGAGGTACATTATTTCAATGCTCCTCCATGGACCCAAACTTTTACAGGAGTGACTTGCCTTAGCATTTTCCACTATCTTCCACAGTCCTGGCTTTCTTCTTATGGTGTTTGTCCTATAACTATTCCTTCATTCTCCCTCAGATTCTGTAATCCATGACAGAATCAAAGGGGCATAGTGGCCAAGTCTTTCTGGTTTCAGTCTTGCTATTGCCCCTCTATTTTGGTGTGACAATCTGTGGTCATCTACCTTTTAGTCCATCTTTCAGCAACCTGTGTAGCAATAGGCCTCCACAAGGGCAGTCATATCTTCCATTGACCAGAAGACCTAGGCCAGGGCACTTTGATCCCAGGAAGCCCCTTTCTAGTATGTGAGCATGGCAACAATTTGTGGAATAATACTGAATCTTCTCATGATGTCCCTCAGCTTTCAGACAGGGTATCTGGACTGGAATCTGGTCCAAGAACTTGGGCTGCCTTTAAATGTAAGCAGTGAGAAACCCCTGCTCCTTTAGAAGCAGCCTATAAAGAGGAGAGGGAAAGAGGAGTGGGGACTTGTTGTCTTCCATTAGCTAAGTACATTCAGTCCTGCTTTCTGGCTTATGGGCCAGAAGGTTTCACCCCAAAGAAAGTTCAGATCAGTGGGGACTGCAGAGTAATTCTCCCTGAAGAGTCTATCGATATAGAGATAAAAAAGAGAGATAGTAAACAGCAAATAATAATAACGATAATGATAAATAGAAAGTTATATCCTCTGCTTGAAAAGGAAGAAAAGATGTGGCAATAGAGGGAAAGAAGAAAGCATTTAGAAGAACCACTGTGGGGAATATGATAGAGACTCAGTTCAGGAAAATAAAAGAATTTCTACACATTGGTGAAGAACTAGTTCTCAGTCAATACAGCTGTGTGACATCAGGAGCATGCATATAAGACAGAAGAAGGCAGATGGTGGGAGTAGCCTGATATTAGAGTTCAGGAAGGCTTGAGCAGCAACAGAACACGAGGGCAAGGAGTTCAGAGGAAGAAGATCAAATCTGTGAATGGAAGCAATTGAAGCCAGAATAGGAGTGACAGATTAAAAAACAGGGATGGAGGGACCAGATGGAAGAATAGGAAGATATGACTACATTACACAATTGTTATGGCAAACAAGGTCAAGAACCAAGGGTGTGCCAATAAATGTTCCACAACCAACTCTCTGAAAAACAATGCATATGAGACACATTTTTCAGTTTAATCAGCAGTACTAATATTTTCTCCACCATTTTATTGAGATCAGTCACCAAAACAACCATCAAACCCCAATTTGTCTCATTTGCTGATTTCTTAGGTATTGAAAATTATTAATAATCAGTTCTCCCTGCATGTTGGAACTGGATCCAGCCCACCCCTGCCAAGAGCTGTGGAAAAAGCTGAACTTCCCACCTAACTCCAAGCCACTGACCCTGCCTCAGTCCATCCCTTGCTGCCATCTTTGAGAGGAGTACCTCTGTGGGGATTTGAATTGAGAACTGCTTCTGCAAATACTACAGCTTACTGCACCCTCTGCAACCATGAAGGAACTACTAAGAACAGGAAGTACTTCCTACCAAAGTTTGTGGAACTAACAAACAGCTTAACATGAGAAATGCATATAATTTTATTAATGGATATGACATTAAAAAGATGCATCATTGTCCTATAGCTAAAACCTCCCATATGTGTTATCTTTTTCCACTGGAATGTCTCCAGGAGAGAGCAAGGATTACCTATTGTTAATAATAATTTATTATAATAATATATCCTATAAGATATTATATGTTATCATCACATATGAAATATAATAATGAATAATTATCTATTATTATTAATAATAAGTAACATTTATATAGTGCTTACTATGTGCCAGGTACTATGTGCTAGGTGCTTTATAATTACTCTCTCATTTGATCCTCACAACAATGCTGGGAGGGAGGTTCTATTATAATCCCCATATAATTCAGATGAGGAAACTGAGGAAAACAAAGGCTGAGTGACTTGCTCAGTGTCGCATAACTAGGACGTATCTGAAGCTGGATTTGAACTCCTCCTCCTTTCTCCTGCCCCAGCACTCTATCCACGCTATCAGTGTGCCTTGTACACGGTACGTGTTAATAAATGATTTTTTTATTCATTCTTCAGAATATATCTTAAGAGTTGAAGATCATGGAAATGTCATGGTTAGAGAGGATGTGAAGTCTAAGACATGACCATCTCTGTGGGTGACTGAAGACAAATGAAGATGTAAATCAGAAGAGCTGAAGAGGCTCATGACCTGGGAAGTCAGAGTGTATTTTGCCAAGGGGTCTTTAATAGGTATATTGAAACTGATGAGGAAGCCAGGGGTTGGGCAGAGGGGTTTACTGAGCCCAACACTAAACATGTGTCAGAAAGGAGTGACTGGGAGGCTGGTAGATAAATAGAACACAGATTTAGATGAGGTAAGAGACAAAGGAGAAAAAGGTACAACAGCAGAGGAAAGGGCTAAGAGAAGCTATGGCAACAGAGAGAGAGACTGGAAATGGATGTGAAAAACAAAGAGCATACCTACCCATTTCTCTTCCAGCCTAATGCCTTATGCCTAGAAAGGGCACTATCTACTGCTGGAGAGCATGGAGACAGATAACCTGTCTTTTGGTAACATCTGAGATTCAATGATAGTGTAACTGTGAAAGGAAAAGATCTAATTAGAAAAGAAGTACATGAATAACATGATGGAGCTCCATAGGGCCATATGGAAGAGAATTTTAGAAGAGAATGAGGATTAGAGGGGGAGAAGACTAAAGACATGGAGAGTGACTCCAGTGAAAGATTTCTGTCTGAGCCAATAATAACTCTGAATCACATAAGGGCAAGGTGGCGATGTTTTACTTTAGAGGTCTACACAAATTTGGTACCAGTGGAAACTGGAAGGCCTGAGTCTATAAACCCCCTTGTATCAGGCACTTATCAGTCATTCTTTGTTCCTGAAGGCTCGTTCCAAACATAGAATCATTTAATGCCATCATGTCTTGAGTTTTTCCCATTCCTCCTGTCTCACACTTAAGTCTCTTGCCTTTACCTGGAGAAGTCTTGACAGAACAATTATGTTTTTCATCCCTTCTTTTGTGAATAAAAGTCTCCCTTTGGAGGTCAGGCATGGACTGATTTCGTGTTGGGAATCCTTTCTGTCATCATGAATATTTGATAATCATGCATGACCACAGCAAATCTCTGAAGCTTGAGAAGTGCTATGATGAATAGTGTTAACCTTTTAGGAGCAGTAGCAATGACTTTCTTCTTGATTCTGTGAATCCTTCAACAAACATTTCTAGCCTTGCTAACCTCTCCCGTATATGACTGCTAGTACTTTGTAATTCAAACCTGAGAACTGATTAGCTGATCTGTTGATTCAACACAGGTAAGTCACAGGACTGGGGAAATGCCAGTTGCCAGGGATTCCTAGCCTTCCGCATCTGGGGATAATGCAGATTGTGGATATCAGTCTATTCTTTGTCCAAAAACTGGACATGAGGCCTGAACTAATAAGAAAAACTAAATCAGGCATGTGGTTTGTTAAGTCTCTGATGATCAGTTCCCTGACTAAACCCATACTCACTTTGAATTCCTTGGCCTCCTCTCAAGATGGCAGAGGATGGCACACACCCAGAACACACTTGGATAGTGGCACAGGACTAGGCTTCTGATCAGACCTGGTGAATGAGGCCCTGGTCCGGGAAGGACCCTTGAGGTAAGAGTCATATTATTTGAGTACCTATTGTTTACAGCAGGCCATGCCATCATTGCTTTTTCTCAGATGGTTCATTTAAGCAGAATGGAGTTAGTGATAACCCTTCACAGTGCAGGATATTCTGAGATGAGGAAGCTTCCAAGTGTAGTTTCTAATCAAAGATGGGGTTGGAGTCCCACACACAGGCTCCAGGGCAGGAACCTTGGATGAGTATCAGCAGCAACTCATCCTAACTATCTGGCCTGAGAAACCTCAAGTATTGATGTTTTCTCAGTGAGTTTGATGATATAAAGCAGCTTGACCACACATGGCAGTAATACAAAGAAGGCTCCTTTAGTGTGACACTTCCTACCTCTCAGGAGACTTTCTTCTATGCCACTCTATTTTACAGACAAGAAAACTGAGATACAGCATGTTAAGTGGCTTGTTCAAGGTTGCATAGCAAGGGAATAGTGGTGATAGGCTTCAACACGAAGTCTTCTGACCCCAAGTTTGGCACTTTTCCTCCTACACCAGCCTCCCAAAGAGAGCTATGGCTATCCTAAGCAGAGCTACACCCTACACAGAAGAGCTTCACTTAGACTCAGGCTAACTGAAGGCCCTCATCTCTAGCGCCTCTTCCCCTCTCACACTCTTGATCTCAAATAAGCTCTCCTACTTTGTAGCGCCCTCCATTCCAGCCTCACAACTCCTACCAGCACAGGAAAGGGGTCAAGGACAGATTGAGCAGAGTGTAGAAATCAGAGCTTCAATGGGAATGGATTCCAAATTTGTGGAACAGACCAGAGACCAAGTGGGAAGAAACTAGAGGACAGGTGGTGATGGGCTGTTAAATGTGTGACAACTAACTCTTTGAAAAATAATGCGCATGCAACTCAGTTTTGAAGACTTCCTGGTTAGTTAGCCTCTCTCTGAATTTGTACACCATGGAATAGCTTTGGAGAATCCAGCATTATTTCTACTCCACAATGGGTTTTTTGGTTGGTTGGTTGTTGTCCTGTCTTCAAAGAGGAACAAAGTGACATCACTATTGTAAAATGAAATTTCACTGTGTCTGACTGTGGCTGATCAAATCAATACGAATTCGGAGTGCTCTACCACCGGTTTGGCACAGATAGTCCATTTGAATATGTAGGGTGGATATTCCAAATTTGAACATCCTGTGTTTACTTTGTGCTGTCTCAATTCTGCTTTGATCAAAAAGAACAGCACCCTTTCTGATTTGGGCATTCCATGCTGAGCGGTCCTGTGCCAGGGTCTCCCATGTTGCGTAGTCAAATCCAAAGTTGTTGACGGAGACCTTGAGAGTGTCTTTGCATTGTTTCATCTGGCCACCATGTGATTGCCTGCCCCAAGCAAGTTCTTCATAAAGTAGTCTTTTTGGCAATCATACATTTTGTATTTGAACAACGTGGCCAGCCCATTAGAGTTGAGCTCTCTGAAGCATAGTTTGAATACAAGGCAGTTCAACTTGAGCAAGGACTTCAGTGTCTGGTACTTTATCGTGCTAGGTGATCCTCATAATCTTCCTAAGATGGTTCAAATGGAAGTGATTCAGTTTCCTGGCATGCAGTGGTAGACTGACTGTCCATGTTTCACAGGCATACAACAATGAGGTCAACTCAATGGCTCTGCAGACCTTCAGTTTGATAGTCAGTCTAACACCTCTCTCTTCCAAACTTTTCTTTGGAGCCTCCTAAACACTGAGCTAGCTCTGTCAATATGTGCATCAACCTCATTGTCATTGTGTACCTCCCTGGAAAGTATGCTACTAATGTAAATGAACTTATCCACAGCATTCAAAACTTCTCCATTTTTTGTAATTGATGGTTCCACCTATGGATGGTATAGTGTAGACTGATGAAACATCTGTGTTTTTTCACCTGTGTTTTCCTTTCTTACTTGAACTTCCAACTGAAGAAGAGATTTTGAGGGCCTTTAGGCTCCTTTCATGTGGCAAAGTGGCTTGTGCTGATTCTATTCCAACTGAGATTTACAAGGTAGGGGGGACCATTGCTCATACAAAAGCTGACTGAAATTTTCTAGGTTATATGGCAATAGAGGGTTATCCCCCAGGAGTTCAAGGATGCCTCCACTGTCCATCTCTAAGGGTAAAGGGAATAGATTGTCCTGTGACAATCACAGGGGGATCTCTCTCTTAGTCAGTGCTGGCAAAATTCTTGCTAGAGTCCCCCTTAATAGATTGATCCTTCACCTGGAAGATGGGGATATACCTGAGAGGCAGTGTGGCTTCAAGGAAGGGCTGAGGAACAGTTGATATGGTGTTTGCTGCCCAAAAACTCCAGAAGAAATGCCAGGAGCAGAACAGAGATCTCTACACAATGTTTGTGGATCTGACCAAGGCCTTTGACATTGTTAGTCATGGGGGCTTATGGAAAATTATGTCAAAATTTAGTTGCCTGGAGAAGTTCATCAATATTGTACGTCAATTTCACGATGGCATGTTTGTCCAGGTTCTGGATAATGGACAAAGCTCTCGTGCCTTCCCAGTCACCAGTGGAGTGAAACAGGGCTTTGTGCTTGCTCCCATGCTTTTTATCATGATGTTTTCAGCCATGTTGACAAATGCTTTCAATGAGAAATAACATGGCATCAAGGTCAACTACCATACTAATAAGTTCTTCAATTTGAAAAGGCTACAAGTCAAGACCAAAGTGGAAGGAGTGCTGGTGCATGATTTTCTGTTTGCAGATAATTGTGCACTCAATGCAGCCTCTAATACTGAGCTGCAACAAAAGATGGATCAGTTCTCTGCTCCCTGTTCTAATTTTGGCCTAATAAATTACCCCACAACATAAAATCAGCATAGCATCTGTGGCTCTAGCCCCTCCATCCATACATAGGGTCCCAAGAACAGCTATTCCAGGTTTAAGGTACTCTGTATCTCATTCACATGCTTTTGAAATTACAACTCATGGACCCTCAAGAGATTCTACTTTTTCTCTACTGGAGGACATAATTAGTTTCTTTTTAAAATCATTTTGGAAATAACATAGCAAGAATATTTGCAACAGAACAGTCCCATCCCCCTAAACACTGGGCACACTCCCATAAGTATGGGTTACTTTCAGTTCAGAGAGGGAACATGTGTAAGGATTATCCATGTAGGACCTACACATGGAGAATACATTTAGAATAGTAGCTCACACTTTTCACACTGTGAAGCATATTGCTTTTTATGACCCTTGTTGGGTATGGTATGTATAGACCTTGCTCTTACTAGATGTGTTGTTCCACTGGGCTCATTGGGCATGTTATTTGTATATTTCTTTACTGGCATCATTGTTGGGCTCATTGGACTGGCTCCTCCCTGGGCCTGATATCTTTGCCTTTCTGGACCTTTAATCCTTAGGAACTAAAATTTAAACTGATATTGGCAGGCTAACAACATTCTAGTTGCAGCCACCACACCTACCTAACAAAAACAGGTAGCATGTCTTCAGACTTATATTTCCTTTTTTTTTTTAACCCTTTGTTTGGTTTGGAGACCAAAGGCTCTGGATCAAAGCCTTATGTTACTGATACTTGCCAGCATTATCCATTTCTGCATCTCCCCAAGATCCTCTTTGGTTTAAAGTCAAATGAATTTGGGACAGTACAGAAGACAAGTCAGAATTCTCTCTTCACGCAGTCCATTTTATTCACAATTGTTAGCAGCAAAAACTTGGGTATTATATTCTATCTTACTATTTCATAATGAAGTTTATTGGAGGATTAACAAAATTAATTAAATATATATGTGTGTATATGAGTATGTGAGTGTGTATATGTATTTAAAAAATTTATTCTGAACCATGTCATTAGAAAATGTGATTAGAATAATTTTGTATGTGTTATTTGGGTTGAATTAGGAAAAATGGATGGGTGATATAAAGAGGCAAATTTAGGCTTAACAAATAATGCTATCTCTGAATTGAGTGATTTGGCGGAGGATATAGATTCCTTCTCATTGTAGGTTTTGAAACAGAGACTGGTTGAATACAATTGCAAAAGAAACATTTCCTTTTTGAGTTTATGTGGTAGGTAACTGCTGTTGAAATAGTTAGCTATAATGCAGAAATATGAGACAATAATGTAGGTTTTATTATATGTGAGCATGGATTCAACAGAATTCTAACAAGGCTTCTCAGAGACAAATTTTGTAAGGGAGAAAGAGAATTTTTATATGTGTATAGAAAGATTGATAGATATGTATACATATATGCATATTATACACACACATACACACACACACACATATATATATATATATAATATATATATTCTCCCTGAAATGAAATGTTAAAAGAAATTTTAACAATTGAAAAGTTTAAAGTTTCAAATTATATCACTCCCTCTCACCCTCCGTCTTTCCCTCCCCCCCTCCCTCAGACAGTAAGTAATAAAATATAGGTTACACACGTACAATCATGTAAAACACTTCCATTCTATTCATTTTGTATAAGAAGATTCACACAAGAGAATAAGAATGAAAGGAAGTTAAAAATAGAACGCTTCAGTGTGTATTCAAACAATATCAGTTCTTTCTCTGGAAGTGGATAGTATACTTTATCATTAGTCTGTGGAGTTTGTCTTATATTATTGTGGTGACGAAAGTAGCTAATTCATTCACAATTCTTCACACTATAATATTGCTGTTACTGTGTAAAACATTCTCTGGTTCCATTCATTTAGCTTTGCATCAGTTCATATAGATCTCTCCAGATTTTTCTGAAATTATCCTGCTTGTTATTTCTTACAGCACAGTAATATTCCATTATAATCATATACTACAGCTTGTTCAGTCATTCCCTAATTGATAGACATCCTTTGATTTTCAATTTTTAGCCACTACAAAATAACCTGGTATAAACAGTATTGTATGAATAGGTCCTTCCACCCTCTTTTTTCATATCTTTGGGATATAGGCCTAGAAGTTGCATTCCTGCATCAAAGTTTTATAGTCCTTTGGGCACAGAGAACTAATTATTTTATATATTATATATTATATTTTATATATTATATATTTTTTATATTATTTTTATTAATATTTATTAATTTCATATATTATATATTATATTATACAATCTTGTGCATCCTCAGACCATAAAAGATTTATAAAAAGAATATAGATTCCTAATCGCATGCTTCCTTCAATTCATAAAAGTTTGGCTTAGAATTGTCATCTCATGCATCCCTTAAAGAAACAAACCTAAACAGATTCTGTAGATAAACTATGTCAAATTACACATTAAACAATATTTAGAGGGCTCACAATGAACTGATTGAAAGGAAAGATTTATATGTCACCAAGATAAACAAGAGTCAGGGACAACTGGGATCCTTGCTCTGACTTCCTATCCATGGGATATTTAATGAAGCCTTATATAAATTTTCATATCCCATGAGATAGATGTCAGTCAGTTCAATAGCCTCCTAAGTAAGAGAATGGCATACAACTCACCTCTAATAACAAAATCAACACAAATAAAATTTAAAATTTCTTATAAGAGTACTTACTTATTTGCTGTGTTTTAAGGAGGGCTTGGAAGTATTGGAAGCATATAAGCAATTAGACTGTATGGCTTCTGAAATCCTTGAAAATTCTAAGATTCTGTGTGATTTGGTGTCATAGTACAGATAACAGGGAGATGGTCATATTTGTTAATTATCAGTATGTTTTATAACTACAAATGAGAGGACACCTGGTACAGTGGAAAGAATACTTGATAGAAAAAGGAGACCTGAGTCATAGATTTAGCTATACTGATTAATAACAGTAGGACCTTAGACCAGTCAAAGGATGAGAGGATCATAGATTTAGAGTTGGAAGTGACCTTGGGAGTCATGTATCCAACTCCCTTATTTTACAGAAAAGGATATTGAGACCCAGATAATCAAGAATATTGTTCAAGGTTATCCAGGTAGCAAGTTATCGGTATTGCATGTCATTTTCATGATGGCATGGTTCTCTGGGTTTTGGATAGTGGACAATGCTCTCATGCCTTCCCAGACACCAGTGGAGTGAAACAGGGCTTTGTGCTTGCTGCCATGCTTTTTAGCATGATGTTTTTAGCCGTACTGTCAAATGCTTTCAATGAGGATGAACACGGCATCTAGGTCAACTACCATACTGATGGTAAGTTCATCAATTTGAAATGGCTACAAGCCAAGACCAAAGAGGAGGAAGTGTTGGTGCATAATTTTCTGTTTGCAGATGACTGTGCACTCAATGCAGCCTCTGCTACAGAGTATGGATCAATTCACTGCTGCCTGTGCTAATTTTGGCCTAATAATTAACACTAAGAAAACAGGTGCTCCATCAACCAACACCACACCATCCATACGTGGAGCAGTTGACTACAACAAATGGAGAAGTTTTGAATGCTGTGGATAAGTTCACTTACCTTGGTAGTATATTTTCCAGGGATGTACACATTGACAATGAGATTGATGCATGCATTTCCAGAGCTAGCTCAGTGCTTTGGAGGCTCCAAAGAAAAGTTTGGGAGGAAAGAGGAGTTAGACATTACCAGACTGGAGGTCTACAGAGCCATTGAGTTGACCTTATTGTTGTATACTTGTGAAACATGGACAGTCTACCAGTGCCATACCAGGAAACTCAATCTTTTCCATTTCAATTATCTTAGGAAAATTCTGAGGATCACCTGGCAGGATCAGGTACTAGATACCAAAGTCCTTAATTGAGCTGAAATACCAAGCATTCAAAATATAATTCAGGGAGTGCAACTCTATTAGGCTGGTTCCATTGTTCAAATGCAAAATATACACTTGCCAAAAAGATTATTTTATGAAGAACTCACATAGGGCAGGACTCACATGGTGGTCAGAAGAAGAGATACAAAGACACTCTCAAAGTCTCTTTCAAGAACATTGAATTTGACAGTGTAACATGGGAGACTGGTACAGGTCCACTCAGCACAGTGTTCCCACATCAGAATGAATGCTGTGCTTTATGAGCAAACCAGAATTGAGAGAGCACAAAGGAAATGGAGAATACACAAATTTGGATTATCTACCCCAAAAATTCATATGGACTATCTGTGCCCAACCTACGGTAGAGTATTCTGAGATCATATTGTTGTCATAAGACACAGTTGGATACACTGAAAGTTCACTTTATCATGGTGATGTCATTTTTGTCCTCTTCAAAAGCAAAGGACAACAACCAACCAGTATTCATAGGACTTGAACCCAAGTCTCCTAATTCCAAATTCTGTGTTCTTTCCTCTCCACCAAGTTATATATTGTCTCCCCTCTGTCTGGCCTGCCACAATAAGAATATAAGCTCCTTCAGGGCACAAACTCTTCTATTTTTCTCTGTATGATTTCATCATGTAACACAGAATCTACTTAATACTAGGTGCTCAAGGATTGTTTGTTGTTTGGATGATGTGTGCTACTCCTGGGCAAGTGGAAAGATAATTCCTAGAATAACAGAGATCTTTTGAATACAAATATTATAGAAATATACAATATAATAGCATAGAAAATAAATATATAATAGAAAAATGATCCCCATAGACAAATTATAAGATGTAATGGAAATCTAAAACAGTTAGAAGGAAAAAGACTCTCTTGTGGCCAAAGGAAAGTTTCAGTGCCCTCAACTTTTTAGTTCCACAATCTGAAAAAAATATTTGAGGGTTTTCTGTAAAAACTTATGTTATCCCTACACTACATAAGGGCTTGTTGTGTGTGATATTTTGGCATTAAATGTCCTTTTTTTACACACTCTGTTGGACAGTCTCCTTTAACCTCATCATGTTATGGAAAACAGTTGGTGGAAAGCTGCTCTCTAACTGTGAATGTCACAGCCAAAGCCGTGGGATGCAACTGTGATAGGAACGGGATTATGGTCATGATAACCAGGAAAGACACAACTAGGACCTACATTCAGTGCATTCACTAAAGGACTTAATTAAGCATGGGTTGCCTGATGTTTTTTCCATTTCAATATAGAGACAGTCCCAGAGGTAGAGGGGAGACCCTAGGCCAGATACTGATATGTAACCTCCTTATCCTCCACTTGATACATTTTCATAGTAAGAACTTCAGTTTTTATGTGCTTCTCTTCTATTTCTGAGGCAGCTATTGACAGAGTGGATAGAGCACTGGGCCTGGAGTCAGGAAGACCTGAGTTCAAATCCAGACTCAGACTCTTCCTGGATTTGTGATGTTGAGCAATTCACTTAATCTTTGCTTACCTGACAAAAGGATGCCTGGATCTGCTGTAAAAGGATATGGCAAACCACTCTAATATCTTTGCCAAACAAACCCCACAGGTAGCATGTGATTCATGGAGTCACAAAGAATTATACATGACTAAACAACTGAACAACAGTAACTTCTCTTTCTCGAATACAGTCACTGATTTCAGCGGGTTTTTTATCAAGGAGAGCCAAGACTTAATGGGATTCGAGGATAAGGGAGGTGATTCAACTTTCCAGTGTAGCAACTTTTCTTTCTTTTCAGTATTTTCTCCCTCTCCCAGGTCATCCTGGGCCCTCCCTGTGAGGGATTATTTCTGGAAACATGAGTTTGCCAACCTTGAGACTGAAGAGTGTACAACAGGACAGAGAAAAGAGTCAGGAAAACTCTATGGGATAGTTTTGCTAGTGTTGAGGTTTAAGGATGCTGGGACCCTGAAATAGTGACATTCCAAGTCTTGCCCAAATGAATTTAACCCAACCCTTCTTTCAGCCAAAGAAACACAGAGTTTATTAAAGATCCACCATACTGAGTAGACTCTTCAGGAATCTCAGCATTTATGACACCTGTATTGACAAGCAGGCCGGATGGAATCTGAGCTAGATTGAATTTGAGTGCCTTCATGGAGACAGGATGAAACTTAGTCTGGGGTGCCTGAAGGAGGGCTTTAGGGAGGGTCTTGAAGAAGAGTCTAAAGTGGATCTTGAAGGTACTGAGGTGACTAGAGGTCAGACTCGAGGAACCAAGAGAATGGGATAGAATCAAAGGTGGGAGGTAGATGAAATAATTGGAAGGTAACAGAAAATGGAGGGCTAGGCTAGGTTAAGGGTAACAGTTTTGATCATGAAAAGCCAGGTCAAGTGGAAAGAATCAAGGAGAGTTCAAGGTGGGGTTTTCCTGGGCCTGTGGAAAGATGGGACTCAAATTTTTTGTGGGTAAGAGGTGAAGATCTCTGCTTGAACCTGTACACTGTCACTTGGACCTCTAAGGTAAGAGAGTTCTGCTCCCAGGATTATGTCCCAATATTTTTCTCTCTTGAGGTAACTGATTCCTTGGTCTTCTGGAAATTAAGAACATTTTGCTGCTTTGCTACAGGAAGACCCAGGCGTCATTCCCCAGGAAGTCGGGTCTCCAATCCAAAAGCGTAGTGCTGCCTGCTGCCTATTTTTATGAATCCTGATGCCATAAACATCTCTTTGGAAGATCAGCAAGATGACCTTCAAATTTTCAGTTTTCCCTTAACTCATCAATGCCTCTGATTCTCCAGCCACCTAATGAAACAATCAATGGCAGTGAAAGCAATCTATCATCTATCATCTATTTATCTATCCACTGCTACTGCACTACCTTACTACTTGATATCCCAATACAATGGTTTCATTAACTTACCTAACATTACTTTGATTCTCTCCTCTCCTTCAGTCCCAGTTGCTTATCTTATCCCAAGTTATTTTAATTTACTTAAGTTGTTCTTTTATCTTTCATATATATATATATATAGTCCCTTCTCTTGTTCCACAGTTTAGCAAGAAGTTCAATAATTTACCTTTCTTTTTCCCCTCCACCATATTTTTAGTAATTTTCTTTCACCATTCCCTACTTAATAATTTCCTTTTCTTTAACTTCATAATTATTTAGATTTTCTACAAGAGATTCTCTATGTCATTTTATAAATCAAATACTATACCATGTACTGGCCTATCTATAGCCAGTCTACTTTCCTAAGGCATTACCTTGGGAATCTACTTCCATTACCACAATTCTTCATGTTCGTGGCCATTAGAAACTCATACTTCCCTTCTCTTGAGGTGAATACTACCCATGGAGTCATAACATTCACAAAGAGAAACTTTCATCTCACTAAATGCACTGTAAGATTACCAGCCCCAACCACAGCCATATACTTAATCTCCACAAGAATGTTCTTTAGTGGCACACTTCCACCCACCAGAAAATATCCCTGCTTTCCAATTTCTTCAACTTGCACGTCTCTGAACTTTAAAAAAACCCCTAAAGTGATAAGTAAAATTAGCATTTTAGATCCTTTTTGTCCTCTTGTGGGTCCTTTTCTGTTCTTCATTCTTTTCTTTTCCTTTAAATCAAAAATGTTTGTTTTCACTCCTTCCTTCCCCATTGGAGGAAAAAAAACAAAAAGCAAAACCTTTTTCTTTTATTCTTTTCAACCTCAAACATCAATACTTGTCTCTTTAAAGAAAAATAATTGTATTTAAACGTGAGATAATTTATTTTATTATTTAATATTTTCTTGATTATTGTGCATTTTTAGCACTATAATGTTTTGTTGTTTGGGAGGATGTTGGCAAATTTACAAAAAATTCATTCTTCTCCATCTTTGTTTTTGTTTTTGCAGAAGTGTTTCAGATGCCTTTCTATTGGAAATTGCTCTTTTTAAACTGATAAAAAGTGCAGGTTGCATGATGTGTGGTTTTGGGGTGTACCTCTTCTACTTTTAAAAATGCACTCTCTTCCTTGATTTCTCATAAATATGTGATAATTCAAAAATATACAAGTTGCCTTTTATTTCAATTTGAATGTCTTTGAATAGGCTACTAAGGTCTTTTATTAAATAAAATTTTATTGCAATATGGGAAGAAATTGATGCATTTAATATATCTCTGAATTTATTTTGGGGGTTTTTAATGTGTTCATATGGTGGTGTCAAATTTGAGTAGATAGAAACCTTTTTGGGCCACATATTGACTTAAAAAACCATAAATTAACATTATGGTGTATTACATTTTTATTTATTTTCCTAAAAAATTTCCCATTACATTTTACTCTAGTTCTGTCAAGACTCGGGAACTCCATGGGTTCTTTTCAACCTACAGGCAGGGATTTTTATACTTCTACCCTATTAATTGCATTGTCAATTTTTGTAAACTCTTTCATGTCATTAAATGTTCATTTTCCCCTGTAGGATTATACACAATTTTGTTGGTTGCAATATTTGCTCCTTTGCTTGCAGGAATTTTATTTTTCAAATACTCAGTTCCTTTAGAGTATTGACTACCAAACTTTGTATGGTCCTATGTGTAGCTCCATGGTATTTGGATGATTTCTTTCTGGCTCCTTCAAGAATTTTTCACTTTTATCAAGTTCTAGATTTTGGCTATGATATTCTTCGGAGTTTTCACTTTGCAACATCTTCCAGGAAGTGACAAGTATATATTTTTCTATTTCTACTTTTCCTTCTAGTTCAGAGATATCTGGTCAGCCTTTTTTTTTTTTTATTTTTTTTCTATTTATTTATTTATTTAATTTTTTTTACATTCATTTTCACAAATTTTTGGGTTCCCAGTTTTCTCCCCTTTTATCCCCTCCCCCCACCCCAATACCCCAAGCAATCTAATTTTCCCTATCTCCAATCTGCCCTCTCTTCTGTCATCCCTCCCTTCTCTTGGCTCCATCTTCTCTTTTCTCCTGTAGGGCCAGATGACTTTCTATTCCTCATTAACTGTATGTCTTCTTTCCTAGTTACAACAACAATATTAAACAGTTGTTCCTAAAACTTTGAGTTCCAAATTCTCCCCATCCCTCCCTCCCCACCCATTCCCTTTAGGATGGCAGGCAATTCAATTTAGACCCTATCTGTGTAGTTTTGCAAATGACTTCCCTGATAGTCGTGTTGTGTAAGACAAACTGGATTACCATCCCTCCTAACCTGCTCCTCATTGTTTCTCTTCTGTCTCTTGATCCTGTCCCTCCCCTAGTGTTGACTTCAAATTGCTCCCTCCTCCCTTTGCCCTCCCCCCCATCATCCCCTCCCTTGCAATATCTCCTTCTCCCCCACTTTCTTATACTGTAAGATAGGTTTTCATACCAAAATGAGTGTGCATTTCACTCCTTCGTTTAGTCAAATGTGATGAGGGTAAACTTCTTGTTTTTTTTTTTTTCTCAGCTCTCCTCTTTTTCCCTCCACTAAGAAAAACTCCTACCTGCCTCTTAAATGACATATAGTTACCCCCTTCCCTTTCCCTCTCTTTCCTCCCCCTACATTTCTCTCTCACCATTTACCTTAGTTTCTTTTAAGATATGGTCCCATCCTATTCAGTTCAATCTGTGCTCTCTATCTCTGTATGTGTGTGCATGTGTGAGTGTGTGCATGCGTGTACATGTGTATGTGTGGTCCCACCAACTACCCAGATACTGAAAAGTTTTAAGAATTAGAAATATTGTCTTTCCCTGTATGAATATAAACAGTTCACTTCTGGTAAGTCCCTTAAGACTTCTCTTTGCTGTTTCCTTTTTCATGCTTCTTCTCATTCTTGTGTTTGAAAGTCAAATTTTCTTTTCAGATCTCGTTTTTTCATTAAGAATGATTGAAAGTCCTCTGTTTCATTGAAAGACCATATTTTCCCTTGAATTATTATACTCAGTTTACCTGGGTAGGTGATTCTTGGTTTGAGTCCTAGTTCCTTTGCCTTCTGGAATATCCTATTCCATGCCCTTTGATCCCTTAATGCAGAAGCTGCTAGATCTTGGGTTATCCTGATTGTATTTCCACAGTACTGGAATTGTTTCTTTCTAGCTGCTTGCAAGATTTTTTCCTGGAGCTGGGAGTTCTGGAATTTGGCCACAATGTTCCTAGGAGTTTCTCTTTTTGGATCTCTTTCAGGTGGTGATCGATGGATTCTTTCAATACTTATTTTGCCCTCTGGTTCTAGAATGTCAGGGCAGTTTTCCTTGATAATTTCATGGAAGATGATGTCTAGGCTCTTTTTTTGATCATGACTTTCAGGTAGTCCCATAATTTTTAAATTGTCTCTCCTGGATCTATTTTCCATGTCAGTTGTTTTTTCCCATGAGATATTTCACATTCTCTTCCATTTTTTCGTTCTTTTGGTTTTGTTTGGTGATTTCTTGGTTTCTCATAAAGTCATTAGACTCCATCTGTTCCATTGTAATTTTGAGAGAACTATTAAATTCAGTGAGCTTTTGAGCCTCTTTTTCCATTTGGCTCATTCTGCTTTTGAAAGCATTCTTCTCCTCATTGGCTTTTTGAACCTCCTTTGCCAATTGAGTGAGCTTATTTTTCAAGGTGTTAATTTCCTCAGCATTTTTTTGGGTCTCCTTTACCAAGGTATTGACCTGATTTTCATACTTTTCTTGTATCTCTCTCATTTCTCTTCCCAGTTTTTCCTCCACCTGTCTAACTTGCTTTTCAAAATCCTTTTTGAGCTGTTCCAGGGCCTGAGCCCACCCACCACCCCCCTGGGGTGTCTGGGGTACTGAGGCCCCGCCCTCCACGTCTTTCCCTGATGGCAAGGATACATCCTCGTCATCAGATCCGAAGGTCGGGATCATTTGCATTTGTTGGAAAAAACTCTCTATAGTCTTATTTTTCTTCCCTTTTCTAGGCATTTTCCCAGCCAGTTACTTGACTTCTGAGATTCCTTTCCGCCCCCGCCTGGATCCGCCCAGCTAGTGCTGGGCCTCTGAGATTTAAATGGGCTTTCCTCCTGCCGGCTGTCAATCAGTGAGCTTTAGTTCAGGTGCTGGGGTGGGGGCAGGGCCGCCTCCCAGACTCTGATCCCTCGGGGGCTTTATGCAGAGACTTTCAGGAATGGAGTGGGTGGGGGCGGGGTGGGGGGCCCCCGCCTCCCAATCTCAGTTCCCTTGGGGGCTTTGAACAGAAGCCTTCAGTAATAGAGTGGGGTGGGGGCAGGGCCGTCTCCCAGGCTCAGCTCCGTCAGGTTTTATGCGGGAATCTTCCATAATGAAGATCCTGCCTGCTGCTGGGGGATTCCTGAGTCCTGGGCCGCTGCCGCCTCAGCCGCCGCCCACACCTCTGCCTCCGCCGCTTCCTCCCGAAGGGGCCTGAGTCACGGAGACGCCCTGCTTCCTCTCTCCTCCAGCCCGGCCTTCTTTCTCACTGACCTGTAGCTTCTGTGGGTGGAGAGACTTTCCCGGCTGCCGGAGCTTCCGTCACTGAAGCCTGCTCGGATCAGCTTCTCTGGGGCTGTGGCCAGGGCAGCGCTGGGGGTGGGGTCCACTTTCCGGGGCACGCTGGACCCTGGAGACGGGTCTCCAGGGCTCCCTGGAATGGAAATCTCTTCCACTCTGTTTCTGCATACCTTGTATTGACCCAGAAGTTATGGGGGACTCTTTTTACATTAATTCTATGGGCTTTTGGTTTCGGAGCTCATAAACGTGCGTCCTTCTACTCCGCCATCTTGGCTCCGCCCCCCTGGTCAGACTTCTTTATAATTCCTTGAAGTACAATGTCTAGGTTCTGTTTTATTGTTTGTGACTTTCAGGTAGTCTAATTTTTCTTAAATTATCTCTCCTTAATCTCTTTTTCAAGTCAACTGTTTTTCCTATGAGATATTTCATATTGTGTTCTTTTTTTTTTTACTTTTTAACTTTGTTTTATTATTTAATGATTTCTCTTGAAGCCATTAACTTCCATGTGGCCAATTATAATTTTTAAGGGGTTATCTTCTTAAGAACTGTTTTGTGTGTCCCAAATATACCAAAATGTTATGTCTCTTTTGATAACTTGCTTGCATACTTCTCATTTATTTGTCACTTAAAATAATTTTTAGTTTTTAAAAATTTCTTTACATTAACTCTTCTAGGAATACTTGCAGGCCTTGTATCTAATCTGCACATTTTACCTTTACTATCTTTGCCAAATTGCTGTGTCAGGTGAACTCCCAGGATTCTTTTAATTTGTATTTCTCAGATTATTACTGATTTGGAGCATTCTTTCATACAGTTGCTATTAGTTTACAATTTTTCATTTGAAAATTGTTTAAATGCCAGGGTGTGAGTGGTGGTGGCAGAAACAGAAGCAGCAGCAGTGTCACAGGCTCCTTCTGGAGATCTGGGCCCACCGATGGTGGGGAATCAAGCCGTTGACACAAAATCTCTGAAACCTAGTACAGTGTACCCACCCCCACTGCCACCTCTACTGGAAACAGTGTCCTATCTTGACAACGAGTTAGAAACTCAAGTGTTTGAATGGGAAGATGAGTAAAAATCATAGAAGAACTCAAACTATAGCATCTTTATTTGGTGACAAGGAAGATCATGTTACACAGCTAGAGGAGGATAGCAGATTCAAGCTCCTACATCAAAATCCTCCAACAGGAACATGAATTGGTTTCAGACTATGGAGGAGTCCAAAGGATTTTGAAAGTCATGGAAGAGAAGTAGAGAAAAAATTGGGAAGAGAAATGAGAGTGATGCAAGAAAACATGAAAAATGAGTCAACACTCTACTAAAGGAGACCCAAGAAATACTGAAGAAAATAAAGCCTTAAAAAATGACTAACCCAAATGGCAAAACAAGTCCAAAAAGTCAATGAGGAGAAGAATGCCTTAAAAAGCAGACTTGAGGGGTACAGCCAAGATAGCAGAGCAGAAGAGGAGAACTGTTAGAGCTCTCCCACCAAAATGCTCCATACACCTGTAAAAATGATTCTAACAAATTCTAGAGCAGCAGAAGACACAAAATGACAGACTGAAGCAAAGTTCCAGGCCAAAATAATTTGGAAGGTTAATGGAAAGCCTGGGAGCAGAGCACAGTATGGCCATGTTAGCATGGCCTGAGAAGGAGCAGACCTTAGGGGACAGAATCGCAGGTGGTTACTGTAGATTCCTGACTTTTCAAACCACAAATGCTAAGGACAGCTTCAAAGGTCAGTGAAAAGGTTCACTCATCTGACTAAGAAGGGAGCATGGTCCAGCCCTAGCCCCAGCCCCAGGTAGGCTACGGTCACTGCTGAAACAAAGGCTGTTTCTGGAGCCATCAACTTAACAAAGCCCAAAATTCAAGTGATTGGCTTGGGGAAAATGAGTAAATGGTGGAAAAAGAAAGAGACTATAGACCCTTACTGTCTTGGTGAAGAAGTATTTTCTGTGAAAAGGAAAATCAAAGCACACAGGGAGAAGAAGACAGCAAAACCAAAGTTCCTGCATCCAAAGATTCTAAAAAATATGAATTGGTCCCAGGGTATTGAGATCAAAAAAAGATTTTGAAACTCAAGTCAAAGAAGTAGAGGAAAATTTGGGAAGAGAAATGAGAGTTATGCAAGAAAATAATGAAAAATAAGTCAACAGCTTGCTAAAGGATTCTCTCTCAAAAAAAGCTGAAGAAAATAACACCTTTAAATTTTTACTAACACATAAGACAAAAGAGAGTCAAAAATCCAATGAGAAGAAGAATGAATCAAATGCCTCCAAATGCTCACTGAAGAGAATAATTCTTTAAAAATTAGAATGGAGCAAATGGAAGCTAATAACTTTATGAGAAATCAATAAATTTAAAAACAAAATCAAAAGAATGAAAATATCAAACACAATGTGAAGTATCTCATTGGAAAAGCAGATCACTTGGAAAATGGATCCGAGATATATACCTTAAAATTTATTGGACTACTTGAAAATTATGATCCTGAAGAAGAGCTTAAACATTAACTTTCAAGGAGTTGTCAAGAAAATCTGCCCTGATATTCTAGAATCAGAGATTAATACAGAAATGGAAAGAATCCACAGATCACCTCCTGAAAGAGATCCAAAAAGAGAAACTCCTAGGAACATTGTGGCCAAATTCCAGAACTCTCAGCTCAAGGAGAAAATCTTGCAAGCAGTTAGAAAGAAACAATTCCAGTACTGTGGAAATACAATCAGGATAACTCAAGATCTAGCACCTTCTACATTAAGGGATCGAAGGGTGTGGAATAGGATATTCCAGAAGTCAAAGGAACTAGGATTCAAACGAAGAATCACCTACCCAGCTAAACTGAGTATAATACTTCAGGGGAAAATATGGTCTTTCAATGAAACAGAGGACTTTCAATCATTCTTGATGAAAAGACCAGAGCTGAAAAGAAAATTTGACTTTCAAACACAAGAATGAGAAGAAGCATGAAAAAGGAAACAGCAAAGAGAAGTCTTAAGGGACTTACCAGAAGTGAACTGTTTACATTCCTACATGGAAAGACAATATTTGTAACTCTTAAAACTCTTCTGTATCTGGGTAATTGGCAGTTCCATACACACACATGTACATGCATGCACGCACACACACATACACACATGCACACACATACACAGAGAGCACAGATTGAATTGAATAGGATGGGACCATATCTTAAAAGAAATTAAGGTAAATGTAGTGGGAGCAAAGAGGGTGAAATGGAAGGGGGTAATTATATGCCATTTAAGAGGCAAGTAGGAGACTTTTTTAGTGGAGGGAAAAAGCGGAGAGCTGAGAAAAAAAAATCAAGTAGTTTACCCTCATCACATTTGACTAAAGGAAGGAATAAAATGCACACTCATTTTGGTATGAAAACCTATCTTACAGGATAAGAAAGTGGGGGAGAAGGAGATAAGCAAGGGGGGGATGATGGAAGGGAGGGGAAAGGGAGGAGGTAGCAATTTGAAGTCAACACTTGGGGAGGGACAGGATCAAAAGACAGAAGAGAAACAATAAGGGGCAGGTTAGGACGGAGGGTAATTCAGTTAGTCTTATACAACACGACTATCAGGGAAGTCATTTGCAAAACTACACAGATATGGCCTATATTGAATTGCCTGCCTTCCCAAAGGGAATGGATGGGGAGGGAGGGATGGGGAGAATTTGGAACTCAGAGTTTTAGGAACAACTGTTTAGCATTGTTGTTGCTACTAGGAAAGAAGACATATAGTTAATGAGGAATAGAAAGTCATCTGGGCCTACAGGAGAAAAGAGAAGATGGAGCCAAGAGAAGGGAGGGATGACAGAAGAGAGGGCAGATTTGAGATAGGGAAAATTAAATTGCTTGGGGTATTGGGGTGGGGGGAGTGTATAAAAGGGGAAAAAAATTTGGAACCCAAAATTTTGTGAAAATGAATGTAAAAAAATCAAATAAATAACTAAATAAAAATTAAAAAAAAGAAAATCAATTAAGAGAAGTAGAGGAAAAATTGGGAAGAGAAACAAGAGTGATTCAAGAAAATCATGAAAATTAGGTCAACAGCTTGAAAAAGGAGACCCTCTCCAAAACAAAAATGCAATGGCAGACTGTTTGAAAATCACATCATTGAATAGAGGTATTAGAAGCCACTTTGAATTCATCATGGAGCATCCCAAATGTTCTACATAAATAAAGCTTGTATCACCTCTTATTGCAGGCTTTTTCCTTATTGAAACTTATCTTCCACTTCTGCCAACAATTTCTTTTTTTTTATCAGGAAGATTTTCAACTGATTTTCACACTGCTGAGTTATTAGACTAGTGCATATTTTTGGTGAAAATGTTATTTTAAAATTCTATCAGCTTCAGGGTGGAGGGCAGAGCCAAAATGGTAGAATGGAAGCACCAATCTGCTTGAGCTCTCCTCACAAAACCCTTAAAATACCTGTTAAAAATTACTCTAAATACATTCTGGAGCAACAGAAGTCACAAAATGACAGTGAAACAAATTTCTAACCCAAAGCAACCTGAAAGGCCCACAGGAAGGTTCTATGGCACTGGGCTCAGAGTGGAGCACAGGTCAACATGGGCTGCTGGCAGACAAGACTGGAGATGTCTTCAGGGTGCTGAATCACAGGCAGCTGATGCAGGTTTCCAGATTTCTCAATCCACAAAAGCCAAAGACAACTTCAAAGATCATTGAGAAAGGTCTTTCAAATGAGTGAAAGGGAAAAGTTCTGGCCCCAGCCCCAGATCAAGTATGGTGGCAGCTACTGCTGTATCATCAGCCTGTTCTCAAACTCTGGCCTGCAGACCCTGGGGGAATTGAGCAGCTGATCTGGGTCTCGGTCTTGAGTGGTGGTTCTGGAGTTAGGAGGAGTACTGCTGTGGCAGAGCTGGTGGAAGCTGTGAAGAAGGAATCCTACTCGCAGATCAAGGGCAGAAAAAAGTACTTGTGGTTGCTCACAGACCAGAGGGCAGGCCAAGGGAGGAGTAAACACCGCTCCATTCACTATGCCACTTTGGAGGAACTAAAAACTTACAAATCTCTAGAGATATCTTGGAGAACAGCTGCACAAAGCCTCTGAAACCTGGGGTAGTATAACCTCCACTTGACAAAGGACTCAAAAGTCAAATAATTGGCTGGGAAAATGCCTGAAAAGGGGAATAAAATAAAACTGTAAAAGACTGCCTTCTTGATGAAATGGTATTTTCTTCCATTCTTCTGGATGAGGGAGAGCAAAGCATAGAACCTGAGGAAGATGAAGTCATGCAATTGGAGGAAGATCAAAGGTTAAGGCTCCTCCATCCAAAGCCTCCCAAAAATATGAAATGGTCTCAGGCCATGGAAGAGATCAAAAAGGATTTGAAAGTCAAACAAAAGAGGTGGAGGAAAAATTGCCAAGACAAAAAAGAGTGATAAAAGGAAATGATGAAACTCAAGTGAATAGCTTGCTAAAGGAGAGCCAAAAAAACGCTGAAGAAAATAATACCTTTAAAAATAGACCAACCCAAAGGGCAAAAGAGATTCAAAAAGTCATTGAGGAGAAGAATGCCAGGTAGACCCCCAAATATTTTATATGGTCTGAAGTTAATTTAAATTGAATCTCTTTTCTGTTGTTTCCTGTTGCATTGTGTTGTTAACATATAGAAATATTCATGATTTGTGTGGATTTATTTTATATCCTGAAACTTCCCTAAGTTGTTAATATTTCAATGAATATTTTAGTTGATTCTCTTCACTTTTCTGGGGTATATCATTATGTCATATGCAAAAACTGATAGCTTTGCTTCTTCTTTACCTATTGTAAGTTCTTTATTTCTTTCTTCTCTTATAGCTATATCTAGCATTCCTAATAAAATATTGAATAATAGTGATGATAATGGACATCCTTGCTTCATCCACGATATTATTGGTAAGTCTTTTACTATATTACCATTAAATGTAATATTTGCACTTGGTTTTAGGTAGATGGTATTTGTCTTTTTAAGAAAAGCTTAATTCATTCCTATGCTAGTAAACATAGCAAGTGTTCATAGTAATATTAAGTGGTTTTTTTTATATAGATATGGGTATTGTATTTTGTTAAAAGCTTTTTGTTTTTGCTCCCATAGATAAGAATATATTATTTTGTCATTTTGTTATTGATATGGTCAATCATGGTTATTCTTTTTTTTTTCATTTCAAATCTATTTTGTGTTATTGGTACAAATCCCACCTCATCATAGTGTATGATCATTTGGATGTTTGACTTTAATCTCCTTGCTAGTATTTTATTTAAAAATTTGCATCAATACTCATTATGGAAATTTGTGTATCATTTTCTTTTTCTATTTCTGATCTCCTTGCTAAATTAGGAGGTATCAAGCCAAAGGTATGAAGACCATATTTGTGTCATAGAAAGAATTTGGCAGGATTGCTTTTTCTACTTTTTCAAACAATTTATACAGTATTTGGATCAATTACTCTTTAAATATTCCTTAGTTTGTTCTTGGACTTTTTCTTAGGAATCTTATTTATGAGTTTTTCAAATTTGTTTTTAAACATAGGATTATTTAAGTATTCCATTTCTTCTTCTGTTGATTTGGGCAATTTATTTTTTTAAATATTTATCATTTACATTATTTTGTTTTATTGAGATAAAATTGAGCCACATAAATTTTAATAGTTGTGTCAATTTCATCTCCATTGATGGTGATTTTAGTATTGCTTAATTGATTTTCTTATTTTTTAAAATCAATTTATCCATTTTTTCATAAAACCAGCTTCTAGTTTTATTTATTGGTTCAATTTTTATTTTACTTTCAGTTTTGTTAATCTCTCCTTTGATTTATCTTGTATAATTGGGAATTTAAAATGTGTTATATTTTTGAGTTGCAAACCCAATTTTTTTGATCTGCATTTTACCATTTTTTTTCTTACTAATGTAAGCATTTAGACATAGAAATTTTCCTCTAAATATTTCTTTGGTTGCATCTCATAAAGTTTGGTATGTTATCTCATTATTATTATCTTTATTGAAATTTTTGGTTTTTTTCCACAATTTGTTCTTTGTCCCATTCATTCTTGATGATTAGATAGCTTAATTTCTAGTTACTTTTTTTGCTTATACTTTCAAGACTCAGTAATACAAGGCACTAATGAATACATTTTTATTGCATTATGGTCTAAAAAATGTGCAATTAATATTTCTGCTTTTCTGCCTTTCTTTGTGAGGTTTTAGTTACCTAACACCGGGTCATCTTTTGTTAAGGTATCATATATAATTGATAAAAACACTTGTTACTTTCAATTGCCCTTTAATTATCTCTAGAATTCTATTATCTACTCACCTATTACAAATATACATATGCATATGTATACATACTATCTATTATATATGTATACGTATTCTAAAATTATATTCATCTCTTTAACTTCTTATTTATTTTATGTTTAGTACTACGTAAATGTTAACTATTATTATTAATGTTATCCTAAATCAATTATTTCCATCTTTTTACAGGATAAATAAACATAAGTTGACTGTAATAGGCACAATTTACCTAGATTTTCACAAAGCATTTGAGAAAAAATCCCATATTCTTCTGGATAACCTAGACAAAAACTAGTTGAAGATACAATTAAATACATTCAGATATGTTTGGTTGACTAGCCTCAAAAAATGGAGAACATTATCCACAGTAAGAGCAATGCTGTACAAAGGACTCATGATGAAAAATTTTATCCACCTCCAGAGAAAGAACTGATGGTATCTCAATAACAGGTAAAAGCATGCTATTTTTTCTTCCTTCCTTTCTTTTTTCTTCCTTCTTTTTTTCCCTTTTCTTCTTTCTTTTCTTTCTCTTTCCCTTCTCTCTCTCTCTCTCTCTCTCTCTCTCTCTCTCTCTCTCTCTGTCTCTCTGTCTCTGTCTCTGTCTCTGTCTCTCTCTCTCTCTCTCTCTCTCTCTCTCTCTCTCTCTCTCTCTCTCTATCTCTCTTTCTTATATTCTTCCACAAAATGACTAATGTGGAAATATGTTTTAAATTATTATACACGCATAACCTATATGAGATTGCTTACCAACTCAGGTCAGGGAAGTAGCACCAATGTTATATTCACAGCACCTATGGTGGCCATGAATATCCTGGTGCAATTCTAAATTAAGAAATACAACACACTCTCCATATGAAAGACAGAATAAAAACCTTTATTCAGGCACCAGAAACCAAATCCATCATAGTAACAAAAATCAACACACAGTAACAATACAGAGAACAACACCATCCCCAAGGTTTCCGCCTTCTAGGCTTCCCACAAACCAGCTCCATTAAACAAGTTGCAAGCAGCCCCTCAAACAAAATTATAATCATTTTCACTCATACTAGCCAGCAACCTACTTGCCTGCAACCTTCTTGACTCTGCTGTCTCACTAACTTCCTGTCGGCTGTGCTCTAGTTCTGCCTCTTCCTGTTCCACCCTGCCTACTAGACTCCTTCAGCAAACTTTTCCCACCACAGGCTCCCTATGACTTAGACTCGTGTGACTCAAGCTTCCATTTGACCCAGGCACGTTACATGGCCCTCTTAATGAATGGGAAAGATCTCCCCATTTAAATTACCAATATGGGGGTGGGGGTGGGGGGAAGGAGGGATAGATTTTGAACTCAAAACTTCAGAAAGGAATGCTAATATTATTACATGTAATTTGCAAAAAATAAAATTTTATTTTAAAAAATAGTCATTAATGTTTCAATATCAGCCTGAAGGAAGCTTCTAGTAGACTCATAGGGTATGACTGGTCATAGATGAAGGTGTAGATGTACTTATCAAATTTCCATATGCCAAAAAGTTGGGGGAAAGATATCTAACAAAAGGCAGGCAGATTCAAGACCCAAAAAATTTCCTGAACACTAAACTGAAACTTTAAAGACTAAATTTGAATAGGGATAAAATATAAAATCATATATTTAGGTTTAAAATCTCAATATCACAAGTAGAGGATAGGGTATAGGCTGATTAAAGTGTGTCTGCAAAAATTTGGAAGCTTTTAGTAGGCTACAAGTTCAATGTGAGTCATCAATGTGATGTTAATGCAGTTTTGGGCTATTTTGAGAGAAGTATAGTTTTCAGGAATAAGGAGATGATCGTTACACTATATTCTGCCCTTGCCAGACCACATCTGGATGGTTGTGTTCAATATCACCATTTTAGAAGGACATCTAGAAGGTAGAGAGAGTTCAAAAGAAGGCAACCAAGGATGCGGAAGGAGCTTGAAACTATATTTGATGAAGATTGGGGTGAAGAAACTGAAGATGCATAAAAGCTGGACAAAAAGAGTCTCTGGAATGGCAGGATACCTCTGGAGGAATCCCCATATTAATACTGAAATTTTTGAGGATAGTGTATCAACATGACCCTGAAAACACTACAGGTCAGAACTCACAACCTGAAGAGATTTGCCAACCTCATCCTCTGTAGTAGCTAAGATTATACGTGTATGCCACCATATCTGCTTAAAACCTCTTATTTCCCAGCCACAATGTTCTTCTAGCAATGGCTACCATTCATGATATGTCTTATCTCTGAATGATCAGAATTGTGAGTGATCCAAGACAAAATAGTGAGATAAATGGTGGGTCCAAATAGGTTGGGATTTATTGCCAAATGAATGCGAAATCCAGTGTAAAATGCATCACTAAGGAAATGCATGTCCAGAAATAGTGAAAATAAGGACGTGTTGAATTTGGAGTCTGAAGACAGAAATTCTGCCCCTGACACTGATTCTCAATACAGATGTGACTGAGTCATGTAACTTTTGGGCCTCAGTTTCTGCATATTTTATTTTATTTTTGTTCCTTGGCCCTGAGACAGGCACCTTTATTTCATTTTATTTTTTAAATATAGATTTATTTATTTAACTTTTTACATTCATTTCCACAAAATTTTGGGTTCCAAATTTTCTCCCCATTTGTCCCCTCCCCCCACCCCAATACACCAAGCATTCTAATTTTCCCTATCACCAATCTGCCCTCTCTTCTATCACACCTCCCTTCTCTTGTCCCCATCTTCTCTTTTATCCTGCAGGGCCAGATGACTTTCTATTCCCCATTAACTGTATTTCTTATTTCCTAGGAGCAAGAACAATACTCAACAGTTGTTCCTAAAACTTTGAGTTCCAAATCTCCCCATCCCTCCCTCCCTACCCATTCCCCTTGGGAAACCAGGCAATTCAATATAGGCCATATCTGTGTAGTTTTGCAAATGACTTCGATAACAGTCGTGTTGTGTAAGACTAACTGTATTTCCCTCCATCCTATTCTGCCCCCCATTGTTTCTATTCTGTCTTTTGATCCTGTCCCTCCCAAAGTGTTGACTTCAAACTGCTCCCTTCTTCCATTGCCCTCTCTTCCATCATCCCTCCCTCCCTGTTTATCTCCTTCTCCCCCACTTTTCTGTACTGTAAGATAGGTTTTCATACCAAAATGAGTGTGCATTTCACTCCTTCCTTTAGTCGAATGTGATGAGGGTAAACTTCATGTTTTTTTCCCTCAGCTCTCCTCTTTTTCCCTCCACTAAAAAGTCTCCTGCTTGCCTCTTGAATGAGAGATAATTTACCCCATTCCATTTCACCCTCTCTCCTCCCACTACATTTCTCTCTCACTGTTCACCTTAATTTCTTTTAAGATATGGTCCCATCCTATTCAATTCACTCTGTGCTCTGTGTCTCTGCATGTGCGTGCATGTGCGTATGTGTGTGTGCGTGCACACATGTATATGTGTGTGCATGTGTGTGTGTGTATGTCTCTGTGTGGTCCCACCAACTACCCAGATACTGAAAAGTTTTAAGAGTTACAAATATTGTCTTTCCATGTAGGAATGTAAACAGTTCACCTTTGGTAAGTCCCTTATGACTTCTCTTTGCTGTTTACTTTTTCATGCTTCTTCTCATTCTTGTGTTTGAAAGTCAAATTTTCTTTTTAGCTCTGGTCTTTTCATCAAGAATGCTTGGAAGTCCTCTGTTTCATTGAAAGACCATGTTTTCCCCTGAAGTATTATACTCAGTTTTGCTGGGTAGGTGATTCTTGGTTTGAGTCCTAGTTCCTTTGACTTCTGGAATATCCTATTCCATGCCCTTCAATCCCTTAATGTAGAAGCTGCTAGATCTTGTGTTATCCTGATTGTATTTCCACAATACTGGAATTGTTTCTTTCTAGCTTCTTGAAATATTTTATCCTTGACCTGGAAATTCTGGAATTTGGCCACAATGTTCCTAGGAGTTTCTCTTTTTGGATCTCTTTCAGGCGGTGATCGATGGATTCCGTCAATACTTACTTTCCCCTCTGGTTCTAGAATATCTGGGCAGTTTGCCTTGATAATTTCATTGAAGATGATGTCTAGGCTCTTTTTTTGATCATGGCTTTCAGGTAGTCCCATAATTTTTAAATTGTCTTTCCTGGATCTATTTTCCAGGTCAGCTGTTTTTCCAATGAAGTATTTCACATTCTCTTCCATTTTTTCATTCTTTTGGTTTTGTTTTATGATTTCTTGGTTTCTTAGAAAGTCATTAGACTCCATCTGTTCCATTCTAATCTTGAGAGAACTATTTTCTAAAGTGAGCTTTTGAACCTCTTTTTCCATTTGGCTCATTCTGCTTTTGAAAGCATTCTTCTCCTCATTGGCTTTTTGAACCTCTTTTGCCAATTGAGTGAGCCTATTTTTCAAGGTGTTATTTTCTTCAGCATTTTTTTTGGGTCTCCTTTAGCAAGGTATTGACCCGTTTTTCATGCTTTTCTTGCATCTCTCTCATTTCTCTTCCCAGTTTTTCCTCCACCTGTCTAACTTGATTTTCAAAATCCTTTTTGAGCTCTTCCCTGGCCTGAGCCCACCGGACATCTACCTCAGATTTCTGGGATACAGAGGTCCCGACCTCCACGTCTTTCCCTGATGGCAAGCATTGTACTTCCTCATCAGAAATGAAAGGAGGAAGGAACATCTCTTCCCGAAGAAAGTAGCTCTCTATGGTCTTATTTTGCTTTCTTTTTCTGGGAATTTTCCCAGCCAGTTACTTGACTTCTGACATTCCTCTCTACCCCTACCTAGATCCTCCCAGCTAGTGCTTGGGGTCTGAGATTCAAATGCTTCTTCCCAGCCTCAGGACTATCCGTGGTGGGAACAGCTGCTATTCAATGTGAGCTTAAGTTCTGGTGCTTGGGTGGTGGCAGGGCTGCCTCCCGGTCTCAGTTGCCTGAAGGGGTTTATGCAGAGACCTTCAGGAATGGAGCAGGTGTGGGCAGGGCCATCTCCCAGGCTCAGTTCCCTCAAGGGGTTTGTGCAGAGACCTTCGGTAATGGCCCTGAGCTCCTGCCTCCTGCTTCAGGAGTCCCGGGCTGCCACCACCTCTACCTCTGCCGCTCCCTCCACCACTGCTTTCCGAGGGGGCCCGAGTCACGGGGATACACACTCCCCTCTGGCCAGCCCAGATGTCTTTCTCACTGACCTGTAGCTCCTGTGGATGGAAGGACCTTCGGGGCAGCCGGAGATTCTGTCCCTGAACCCCGCTCAGATCTGCTCCTCTGGGGTCGCGTGGCCAGGGCAGTGCAGGGGTGGGCTCCGCTTTCCAGGGCATGATGGACCCCTGGGGATGGCTTTCCAGAGCTCTCTGGAACGGAAATCTCTTCCACTGTGTTTCTGTGCAGCTTGCAGTGATCTAGAATTTGTGGGGAGTTCTTTTTACAGCAAATTTGTGGACTGTGGATTCAGAGCTAGCATACGTGAGTCTTTCTACTCTGCCATCTTGGCTCCTCCTCAGTTTCCTCATATTTTAAAGGGGGATAATAATACCTGTAGGGCAGCTATGTGGTGCAGTGGATAAAGCACTAGTACAAGAGTCAGGAGGACCTGAGTTCAAATCTCACCTCAGCCACTTGACACTCACTAACTGTGTGACCTTGGGCAAGTCACTCAACTCCAACTGCCTCATCCTGGGTCATCTCCAGTCATCCTGATGAATGGATGGTCACTGCATTCAGATGGCTCTGGAGGAAAATTGAGGTTGGTGTCCTGCACAGCCCTCACTCAAAACAAGTGAATTGCAAGTCATGTCATCCTTTCTCTCATGGCACAGTCTTCTTCAGCAGCAAAGGACCAACACACAATAATACCTATAGCAGCTACCTTGTAGAGTTGTTGTGATGATAGAATCGATTAGTCAATCAATAAATCAATATGGATTTATTAAGCATATACTGTGTGCCAGGTGCTAATCACTGGAGATACAGATATAAAGGATGAAACAATTTCTCTCTATAAGGAGTTTACATGAGATAATACATGTAAAGCATTTGACTAAGCTTAAAATGTTACTTTAAATGTTATCTATGGTCATTCCTATTACAAATAAACAGCCAGGCTCTTGATTGCTTGTCATGAAATATTAATAGAGGAAAGTGTCTGGCATACTGGTGAAACTTCAGTACAGAATTTATGGAGATGTATGGACACAAATCACACAGAATGAAGTCATGGATGAGTATCAATGTGCACCAGAGGAGTGGTACTAGCATTATTAATAGCACAGATCCATCAAATTATCCAAGTATATGTTTTATTTCTCTACTAAACTATAAGGATTACATAAACAAAGATGATATCTTCTTAGCTAAAATTTTGCATCTTGACCAATTTTCATAGGCTTAGCTCTTCTCATCAGTACAGTGATCTAAGACAATCCCAAGAGACTCATGAGGGAAAATGTTATATCCACATCCAGAGAAAGAGCTACGAAGTCTGAATGCAGAGCAAAGCATGCTATTTTCACTTTTTTCCTTTCTCGTGTTTTCCCCCTTCGGTTCTGATTCTTCTTTCACAGCCTCACTAATGTGTAAGTGTGTTTCATGTGATTGTACATGTATGCCCTATATTGTACTGTTTGTCATTTTAGGGAGGGGTCTGGGGAGGAAGGTAGGGAGAAAAAATTTGAAACTCCAAGTCTTATAGAGGTGAATGTTGTAAACTGTCTCTTTGTGTAATTATAGAAATAAAATACAATTAAATGGACAAAATAAAACAAAATTTGGCATCTCTCCCAGGGCCTGTCAAAATGTTCTCCCCAGAGCAGGCATTTAGCAAATGTTGTTTTGAAGTAAATTTGTGCTCACATGAGGGAAGTCACATTTCTACTGTTCTCTGTCCTGGTTGAACAATGTATGAAATACTGTGCTCAGTTCTGGAGCCTCATATATGGAAGTGCATCAACAAGCCGACACATGTCCAGAAGAAGACCACAAAAGCAGTGAATAGACTAGAGACCAAGCAATACACTGAGCAGCTGAAGTAACTGGGGATGTTACCTTGAACTGAGGCTGTCATGGGGAAGAAGAAAAACAATGGGCATTTATATACGTTAGTGTTTGCAAAACGGTTTCAAGAACCAGTAGGCTTCACCAGTTGTCCTGTCATTGATCCTTGGGTCCTCCTGGCCTTACCATTTGCCCTGCCTCTTTGCCTTCCAGACCTCTAGCACTGTCATCCACGTGCAGCTAAACTCTCACTTGGGGTTGTTTCTCCCAGAAATATGGGGGCTCCTTGGAAGCAGGGATTGTCTTGCTATTTCTGCTTATTGCCCTAGCACTTGGCACATGGAAAGCACTTATTAAGTTCTTTTTTATTCATTCACTTATTATCAAATTTATGCCCAAAGCAATACCATTATGAGTAGAACCATATTATAAAAGTATACGGGAAGGGGTTAAACAGGAGGTGGGGAGAATGATAGAAGTGCCGGCAAAAGACAGAAGAGGGTAATTAGAAGTAAATATTTCTGAGGAAGGCCTGGGTCAAAAGAAGGAATAGAATAAATGGGGGGCAGGATAGGATAGAGTGGAACATAATTAGTCTTTCATAACATGACTATCATGGAAGTGTTTGGCATGACTACACGTATGTAACCTATGTTGAATCACTTACTTTCTCAGTAAGGGTGGGAAGGGAGGCATGAAGGGGGAGAAGCTGGAACTCAAAGTTTTAAGAACACATGTTTAAAATTGTTTTCATATGCAACTGGGAAAAAAGACATATAGGCAATAGAGTATAGAAATCTTTCTTGCCCTACAAGAAAATAGAGGGGAAGGGAATAAAAGAAGGGAGCTATGTGATAGAAGGGAGTGCAGATTAGGGAAAGGGATAATCAGAATGTACTTGGTCTTGGGGTAGCTGGAGTGGAGAGATGGTGAGAAAATTTGGAACTGAAAATCTTGTGGAAGTGCATGTTGAAAACCAAAGAAATAAATTAATTAATAAAATAAAAACTTTTTTAAAAACCAGAAAATACATTTAAAAAAAGAAAAAAAGCATTTTGCAGACGACCAGCCGTTACTTGGATTCATGGTGGTCTAGGTAATTTGCCAAAATAAGTGTTCTATACTCAGGTTTTCAGTCTACTGGACTCATTGCTAGGAGACCCTGACCTCTAATTAGGAGAACGAGGCTTCTCTTTCTTACATTCAGGGGCTTGCCAAAAATTCCTTCCTTCCTTCCTTCCTTCCTTCCTTCCTTCCTTCCTTCCTTCCTTCCTTCCTTCCTTCCTTCCTTCCTTCCTTCCTTCCTTCCTTCCTTCCTTCCTTCCTTCCTTCCTTCCTTCCTTCCTTCCTTCCTTCCTTCCTTCCTTCCTTCCTTCCTTCCTTCCTTCCTTCCTTCCTTCCTTCCTTCCTTCCTTCGAAATTGTTGGGCTTAAAACCTAGAAAGCCTGAGTTTAAACCTCATCTCTGACATTGGATGCATAACACTTGGATCCTCATTCTGTTTTTAATGTGGTTCTACTCATAATGGTATTGCTTTGGGCATAAATTTGATAATAAGTGAATGAATAAAAAAGAACTTAATAAGTGCTTTAACAAGTGGTACTAATTATATTAAGCTTCAAGTCAGCTTTCACACTCTCCTCTTTCACCCTCATCAAGAGACATTTTAATTCCTCTTCTCTTTCTGCCAATCGAGTGGCATTCTCTGAACATCTAATTTTTTTTTTTACTGTTACTCCCAGCAACCTTAATTCAAGTTTTGAATCATCCAACCCAACATTCTGCATGATGTCCTTTGAATATAACTTAAATAAATATACTTAAATGAATAAGGTGACAATATACAGCCTTGGCTTATTCCTCTTCCAATAGTAAATCAATCAGTTATTCCAAGCTTGGTTCTAACAACTGTTGCTTCTTGACCCACATACAGGTTTTTCAGGAAACAAGTAAGATGATCTAGCAATCTCATCTTTTTTGAGGAATTGCAACTTCATCTATCTCACAAGTACCTCATTTACATTTTTTGTTACTTGGTGTGTTTACTGTTGTTTCTCAGTAAGAGAGCATTATAAAGATTTCAAGTCACTTCTGTGGAAGTAGATATTTCTATATATCCCGAGGGATGTTTCCTTTCTTGGGTAAGAATTTTCCAAATTGTTCTTGAGGGAACCTCAGAAACTTACTATCAGATCAGATGTAAGAAGGTATCTGCAACCATGTTTAATTACTCACTAACACTCATCAACATTTGACTACTTAAGACAATTGGCCTGCGTCTTTTCTCCTCTATATCAGATGAATGTAAACTAATGGAGCTTCTACCGGATAAAAACCGAGAGTAAAAGTATATCTGTGTATGGACCAAAGTGTCTCAGGAACTTAGGGTGACAGATTAAAGTAATACAGATGGATAGTAAAGAAGGGAAAGCACAGACAGTTAAGAGTTCAAGAAGAGCTATGACTGTAGAATTCTGAACTGCCTTGCATATATTATATATGGAATACCTATGCTAAAATTCTCCTAGAACCATTGAATTTTTGAGATGTTATTATAAGCAAAGCACTTTGTAATCTGAAAACATTAAGTGCAGGGAAAACATTATAAATCTGTATATTACTGAAAGCATGAATAAGGAACGAACTTAGTAACATCTTAATATGTGCCAAGCATTGCGTTAAGGGCTGGAGATACATTTCTACTCTCAGAGAATTCAAGTTCTAATGGGACGCATTTTAAAGATAAAAGGGAACTGAAGATATGAGCAAAGGTAGACAGGAATAAAGAAGTACATTTAGGAGGCTGTAAGGGCTTAGATCTAAGGCACTTGTTTCTCCTGCCAAGAAAACATTCTAGCAGGTCCTTTACAATAACATTCTGCCTGGAGACAGATGACACAGCTCAGTTTTCAAAACTTATTTGTTCATCTTTTAGTCACTTTTCAATGTTAGAGGACTTAAAGACATCAGCCTAGTCTTTTTCTCCAACAAGTGAGGTGCTAAATCCTATTGATTAACGTGGAGACCATCCATCCTACCTGTTCATTCCCTTGATTTCCTGCTCATCTCTGACATGGTTGATGTTTGGATCTCTGCTGGCTGCTGGAAGATTGGTCTGTTAACGACATCAATGCTGTTGAGTTTATCTGCATCTTGGGCCAGGGACATCCCAGGTAAGTGAAGTAATGGTGCTCCCTGACTCATCCACACAGGGTGAGAAGTCCTCGATCTCCCAAGAAGAGGGTGGGAAATTACTCCTATTGTGGAATAGAGGCCACTGGTGAGGCTGGACAGGGCTCCTTCCCCAGAAAAACAAGCTGATCATTGGGGTAGATGGTGGAGTAGGGAGCTATGTCAGAGTTACAAAGATACCCAGGCCATCCTTAGGTTGGTCTAGCATCAATACATGTTTCTGTGGTCAGGAACAAGATAGTGGGACTGAGGGGACTGTTTAAGGACTGAGGGGGTTCCCTTGAGAAAATTTCTCTCTCACCTGCACTACATCATCTGTGACTTTCTCAATGCTCAGGTCAGCCCTGTTCTGCTGATTTTTCTCTTGAATCCATCATTCACACCTATGTCAAACAATATTCCTAGACTTCTTACAAACCTTCTGTGTCTTCCCTTTGCCTCTAGGATCAATGCCTGATTCCTCAACCTGACATTTAAAGCTCAACCCAACTCTCCAGTTCATTTTACTCTCCTTTGAACACTTCCCATTCCACTCGAACTAATCAATCAGCTTTTCCCAGAATTTAACCCTCATCTCTGCTCTAAGTGTTTCTATCAGCTGCTCCTCATCCTTAGAATGTACTCCCTCCTCATCTCTGCCTTCAGAGCCTTGACTTCCTTCAAAGAACAGTTCAAATGCCTCATGCTCCATGAAAACTTCCTTGATCTCCCCAGGTTATAGTGTTCTCTCTGCTCAGATTCCCTCATATAATTGTCTTTTGAATACATCTAACGGGGAGTCACTCTCTACTCATTGTCCTTGTACCTGGAGTATCCAGGTGAGAGGAAGCCAAAAATGAGTGTGAAGATCCCCTTGCCCAGTTCTCTCTTTGTCTATGTGTGTCCTAGTTCCTTTCCTGAACTGTTCTGTCTGTTCACAGAGCAGAGGCATAGCTCCAGGCTAAGTGAGATGTGGGGACTTGGAAAAGAAACTCAGATGCAGAGAGGGAGGAAGAGACCTGCCCAGGGCCTTGGATCCTCTTGGATCCTCCTTCCAAATATTTAGGTCCAGCCCAGTCCACCCCCAAAATCTCAACTTTTAAACAAATGAAGTGATTCTCCTCAAATTTCTCTTACCGATTTGTCTGTTCCTCTTCTTTGCCTGTCTCCCTTTTTTTGTATTATTGTTATCTAGATGTCTTTCTCCCATTTTGGGCTGCAATGATAAAATGAACAGGTTCTGTGGGGTATTTTTGTATTTCCATGGTTTAAAAATGTTTTGCACATAGTAGGGACTTGATGATGTCACTCTGGGTTGAGAGTGCCTTCTCTTGAGCACTGGCCTTAGATTTCACTAGTCACTCATCGATCATGACGTTCCTTGAACTTCACTGATTTTTCTTTTTCAAACCCTTCACTGATTTTTCTACCAATTACGATATTGACTGGAAGTTATTAAGCAAAGTGGTTTTGGGGAAAAGATAACTGAGCCTGTAGTCAGAGGACTTGTGCTACACCCCCAGCTGTGATAATTCCTAGCCTAGTGTCCTTGGGTCAGTCATGTCAACAGGTTGTTCCTCAGTTCTATCCTGTGTAAAAGTGGGGAAATGGACTAGATGAACCTGAACTTGGGTTGATAAGTAGGAAAATGTTCAAGTAGCACAGAGACAGTTGGAGCAGGGCAGTTGTGTCAGTGTGAAGGACATTTGCTGGCTTGTGCAGTTGTTCTGGGAAGCAGGGGCAAGTTGGTCATATTACAAGGTCCCAGGGGGCTTGGTGCAGCAGGAGGAAGGTCTTGGAAGGGACTGAGGTCCTGATGGCCTGGGAGGGGCAGCTCTGTCCAGGAGAGGGAGCAGGCAGGAGGAGGATCTTGATGGGGATTTTCCAGGAGGAGAAAGGAGCTCAGCCTGTTCCTCTAAGATACAACTTTCTGTAGCTCCCCTCACTGCCCTTTGCTGCCTTCTCTACATGTGATGATTTGTATGTAAGAGTGACTGTGTATGTGTCTATGTGCATGTGTGTGCCTGTGTAGTACGTGTGTACGTGAGGGTTGTGTGAATGAGTATTGTGTGTACATGTGCATCGTTTGTGAGTGTGTGTGTATGTGTGTGTGTGTGTGTGTGAGGGTTGTGTGAAGGCCTATTGTGTGTAGGTGACAATGGTGTGTGTGTGTATGTCTGTGTGAGGGTTGTGTGAAGGTGTATTGTATGTACATGTGCATCGTTTGTATGTGTGTATGTGAAGGGGATGTGTGTGTGTGTGTGTGTGTGTGTGTGTGTGTTGGGTGAGGCCGGAAATAGGAAGCCAGAAGCTATCACGTTTCCGGGATCATGTTTCTAGGGAGACAGCGGCCCCTCTGAGCCTCCACACTCGAGGACTGCTCCCAAAGCATGTCCACAGCGGGGGAGGGGTGGGGATGGGCGTGACCTCACTGTCCCAGGACAGGCCGAACCCGTGATCTCTCCCCGGGTTCTTAGAGGGGAGGGGGAGGGGCAGCAAAGGGCTCAGTGACCGAGGCCCTGCAGGTGACCCATCAGGCACCGCTGGCGGCGGTCCCGGCCTGGTCACTGGTGCGGTGGTCGGTCCGTCTACCCGCGGCTGACGCTGCTCCGGGTCCGTCCGCAGAGGATTTCGTGTATCAGACCACGTTTCTGTGTTACTTCACCAACGGCACGAAGCGGGTGCGGCTTGTGCATAGAGTCATGTACAACGGCGAGGAGATTGTCCGCTTCGACAGCGACGTGGGGGTGTACGTGGCGGTAACGGAGCTGGGGCGGCCCGATGCTGAGTACTGGAACGGTCAGGCGGAGATCCTGGAGGAATATCGAGGCTACGTGGACACGCTGTGCAGACACAACTACGAGGTAGACAAGCCCTTCACGCTGGACAGAAGAGGTGAGCGACCCCGACCCTCACCCCTTGACTTCTGGACTTGGGGAGGGCGATCCCCTTGATCCCGGACCTGAATGTGTGTCTTGAGCTGACCCCGAGGAGGCTGGACCCCCGCCCCACCTGCCCCGCAGCCTCCCCCACTCTCCCCCACCCGGACAGGACCCTCCCCAAAGGGGCTGGGCCAAAGCCAGGGCCGAGGGGACCCTGTGCAGACTGGACAGGCCCGATGGGGACGATGGGAGCCTGGAGGACCTCACCCCCTGGACAAGGGAGAGCACCTCTGAGCCTGTTCTGGGCACCTCTGGGAGAGGCCTTCAAGCCCGGACAGCCACAGGGACCCTCATCACAAGGTAGGAGTATCTCCCTCTCCTGATACTTTGTCCCTCTCCCTCTCCCCCTCAGTGCAGCCCAGAGTGACCATCTCCCCCTCCAAGACAGACGCCCTGCAGCACCTGCTGGTCTGCTCTGTCACTGGCTTCTATCCAAGGAAGATCAAGGTCACCTGGTTCAAGAATGGGCAGGAGGAGACAGCTGGGATCGTGTCCACGGGTGTGATACAACATGGAGACTGGACCTACCAGACCCTGGTCATGTTGGAAATGACTCCCCAGAGCAGAGATGTCTACACCTGCAGTGTGGAGCATGCCAGCCTTCAGAGCCCCATCAGTGTGGAATGGAGTGAGAGCCATCTCCCTTACCCTGTCCCCAACCTGTCCCCTCCTCTAACCCCAGGACAGGAAGGCCCATATCTCTGGAGGTCCTTCAGTGAATGTTCCCACAGACCCCCTTTCTATGCCTTGGATCAAATACATCCTACTCCCTCTGCCAGCATAGCTTCCTGACTGCAGCATTGAGCTAGCATCCACAGAACCCTGGTGCTTTGTGGAAACACATATTCCTCAGTAGGAGGAACTTGCAGAATCTTAGACAGTCCTCTCCTGGGGATCCAAAATTCCCTTGACTATCCCTTACCCTAGGAGATAGATCATTTTTGTCTCTGGGAATTCACATATGTCTCTGGAAACCAAGGAATGGGAAATGTCCTCAAAAAAGCAATCATTCTCTCTCACCTCACTCCCAAACACCCTTGCCATTTTTTCCTTCAGATGGAGTTGGAGCAGGAATCCAGGCTTCTGCCCCTGCTTACCTCTCTATTTCTTAGTGTCCTCCAAACCAGGCTGTGCTCTGAGGTCAGTGGTTGAGGATGGGATGGAGAGGACTGAGAAGTGATGATCCAAGGCATGTTCTCTGCAGGGGCACAGTCTGAATCTGCCCAGAGCAAACTGCTGAGTGGAATTGGAGGCTTTGTCCTGGGGCTGATCTTCCTCAGTGTAGGGCTGATCATCCACCTGAAGAACAAGAAAGGTGAGGAGCATGTAGTAAGAGGATTTGGCTGCATAGAACTCAGTCCATGAGGGAAGATCCATCTCCACTAGTCTAGGGGCTCTGGCTCTGGAACCAATTCCTGCCCCTTACCCCAAAAAGGGAACTTATCCCAGGAGGTCACATGGAAAGCCAAGGGGTGAGAGACATTGCTATCAACATTTCCCCAATCAGAACCAACTTGAAATAGGAGAATTTGGTGACTGAGAGAGCCAGGTGCTGGGCCTGACAAAGAGGAGATTCCTCAGGCTTTTTACAACCCTGAACTGTTCCTTCCTTTTGCTTATGATGAGAATTCCTCAGACACAATGGGGTTAAAGTTTAGGATCCCTCATGTTGGAGGGGTAGGTGAGCATCCTGACCCTAGGGTAAAAAACTTCTCACTCTTAGAACTTCACTGTAACCTCATGTTTTTCTCTTTCTCATTCTTCCTTTGCCTCCCTAGGACACACTGGGCCTCAGCCTACAGGTAATATTCCTTTTTCTTTGTGGCCCAGGATCATAATTCTCCATCCCTGAACTCACAGACTATAGGAATGTGTGTGACTTTGGTTCTGTCTCTCTCTTACTGGGCTCTGTTGCTCCCTAACTGGGGCATCCCCTGCTCCTTAGTATGAGAGGGGGCGTGGTAGAATCTGTGATATTTTACCCTGTAGCTCCAAGAAGTTTCCAGTACTGTTCTCCAAATGTCTCATGATTCAGCAGAAGTCCTGCTTTAGGCAGGATCCCTTCCCTTTGGGATAAGAGTTTTCAGAGAAATCCTCAGGAATCCAGGGGACAGGGAAAGAGGGAAAAATCTACATTTTAATAAGAAAAATGAGTAAATCTCTTTTTGAGGGCACAGGGAAGATGAATGGAGAATTCACCTCCAAGGCATCATCAGGCTTTCCTTCCTCCTTGGAGAAGAGATACCGCTTATAGATCCTGTGGCCTGTAATCACTCTCTTCCCCCCTGCAGGTCTGCTGAGATGAACCTTAGGATTCTGTCCTTCAGAGAGAGTGCCCCCCTCCCTGCTCTCCTGTCCAGGGTCCCCAGGCATCCAAGAGGAAGGAGCAGTTCAGTCATCATCCTGGAGCCAGCATTCTCCTGTGCCTATGAGCTAATTGTCATCCTCCTCCCAAAAGACCTGTAGTTTCCGCCTCCTGTTCTGGATGTTTTCTGCCCTCTCTTGGTACAAGGCCTCAGGGAGAAGGGAGTCTCCTTCTGCTGTCCTCATACAGACACCCTCTTAGTTGTACCGCTATCTTTTCTGCATTTACTGTTTATTTTTCTCTGTATTTGTTCTTAATAAAGAAGATGTCATCTGTATCATTCATTGTGTCCTGGGATGGCTGAAGGAGTCATATTAAAAAAAATAAGGAGGAGGGGCTAGGAACAGGCCCTGCTCTGTGCAAGGGGAAGGAAGAGGCATCTGATAAAGGAGCCTGGAACTGAGACCTGGACCACCTCAAGTGTCACAAGCTGCAGCTGGCCATTCCTTGGTCCATAGTTCCTAGCATAGTACTTTGTATACAGTCAGTGCTTAAGAATTGCTACTTGAATGAAAGGATTTTGTAAGAGGGCCCCCCTTCTATGTCTGTCCACATTTACCTTGTTATTCTGTGGAATTGGGAGAGATGCCATAAATGGGGAGGACTGAGTAAACCAAGTTGGTTTAAAAGTTTTCTCTTTCACATCCCTGTTTTTCTGTATTTGCAACTGAATGCTTCCAGTCTCATTAACTGTTCTCCTAGGACATGGAATTTTATGTGTAAAACCAGGGAACCACCTCCTTGCTTACTTAGTCTTCCTTTCCCTCAGTTGGGGCCTTTTGCCCCACTGATAGAATTAGTTCTAATCCAGTCAACCTTAAGCACCCACTGTTAAGGCTCAGTTTAGGAAGGTCTTAGAGATTCTCATATTAAAATGACAGTCTTTGCCTTCGAGAAGGGATACATTTACCTGGGAGATTGGGGCTAACTTCATGGAGGAGGAGGCATCTGAGGTGGATTTTTGGAGGAAGAGAGATGAATTTGGCAATATACTGGGGTTCGGTGATAGGGAGCAGAGAGAAGGCAAGATGGCATCCACTCCAAGGAGAAGAACAGTGTAGACACTGATGTGGCCTTTCATGTGGATAGGACAAGAATGAGGGATTAAAAAGTTTTCCAGTTTGATTAGAATACAGAGTTTTGAGAAGTGGTATATGATCAAGGTAAAAAGATATTGGGACTATGTTTTACAGACCTGGACTGTCTGGAGTCAGTCATTTCATTTATTTATAGTAGGTGATGAAAAACTACTCAAGATTTCTCACTTTAACCCATCTTAAATTAACCTGAATTAAGTACAGTAATACCCCCTCTAAAGGAGACTGAACAATGTGGGTAGAGTTAAAGACACATAAGTTTTACATGTTGTCTAGGACTGGCCCTCATGCCCCAAATTTTATTTATTTAAAAAGTTAATACCTTACTGGCAGTTATGGTAATCAATTTATTTCAAGAAAACAAATGTTTTTTTTCTTTTTTATCCTCAGTAGTATTTTTTTCCAATTACATGTAAAGATAATTTTGAACATTCATTTTTATAAGATTTGAATTCCAAGATTTCCCCCCTCCCTTCTTCCCTCTCCTCTCCCTTTTCCAAGACAGCACACAATTTGATATGTTACACATGTATAATGATATTAAACATTTCCACATTAGTCATGTTGTGAAAGAAGAATCAGAACGCAAGAGAAAAACCACAAGAAAGAAAATACAACCAAAAAAGTGAAAATATTATGCCTTGGTCTGCATTCAGACTCTACAGTTCTTTCTCTGGATGTGGATGGCATTTTATATCATGAGTCTTTTGGAATTGTCTTAGATCATTGTAGAACTGAGAACAACCATATCTGTCAAAGCTGATCATCAGACAATATGACTATTATTGTGTACAATGTTCTCCTGGTTCTGCTCATTTCACTCAGCATCACTTCATGTAAGTCCAGGTTTTTCTGAAATCCACCTGCTTGTCATTTCTTATAGCACAATAGTAATCCATTGCATTCATATATCACAGTTTGTTTGGCCATTCCCCACTTGATGGACATACCCTTAATTTCCAATTCTTTTCCATGACAAAAAGCTGCTACAAACATTTATGTATATGTGAATAGGGGGCGGAGCCAAGATGGCGGAGTAGAAGGACGCACGTTTACGAGCTCCGAAACCAAAAGCCCATAGAATTAATGTAAAAAGAGTCCCCCATAACTTCCGGGTCAATACAAGGTGTGCAGAAGTAGAGTGGAAGAGATTTCCGTTCCAGGGAGCCCTGGAGACCCGTCCCCACGGTCCATCGTGCCCCGGAAAGCGGACCCCACCCCAACGCTGCCTTGGCCGTGGCCCCAGAGAAGCTGATCCGAGCAGGCTTCAGAGACGGAAGCTCCGGCAGCCGGGAAAGTCCCTCCGCCCACAGAAGCTACAGGTCAGTGAGAGAGGCCAGGCTGGAGGAGAGGGGAAGCAGGGCGTCTCCGTGACTCGGGCCCCCTCGGGAGGAAGCAGCGGTGGCAGAGACGGGGGCAGGAAGCGGCGGAGGCAGAGGTGTGGGCAGCGGCTGAGGCGGCAGTGGACCGGGACCCAGGAATCCCCCAGCGGCAGGCAGGATCTTCATTACGAAAGATTCCTGCATAAAACCTGACGGAGTTGAGCCTGGGAGACGGCCTTGCCCCCACCCCACTCTGTTACTGAAGGCTTCTGCTTAAAGCCCCCAAGGGAGCGGGGTTTAGGAGGTGGGCCCCCCATCCCGCCCCCACCCGCTCCATTCCTGAAAGTCTCTGCATAAAGCCCCTGAGGGAACTGAGCCTGGGAGGCGGCCCTGCCTCCACCCCAGCACCAGAACTAAAGCTTGCCGCGGAAAGGACATTTGAATCTCAGAGGCCAAGCACTGGCTGGGCGGATCCAGGCGGGGGTGGAAAGGAATCTCAGAAGTCAAGTAACTGGCTGGGAAAATGCCTTGAAAAGGGAAGAAAAATAAGACTATAGAGAGTTTTTTCCAACAAATGCAAATGATCCATACCTTTGGATCTGATGATGAGGACGTATCCTTGCCATCAGGAAAGACGTGGAGGGCGGGGCCTCAGTACCCCAGACACCCCAGGGGGGTGGTGGGTGGGCTCAGGCCCTGGAAGAGCTCAAAAAGGATTTTGAAAAGCCAGTTAGACAGGTGGAGGAAAAACTGGGAAGAGAAATGTCAGAGATGCAACAAAAGTATGAAAACCGGGTCAATACCTTGGTAAAGGAGACCCAAAAAAATGCTGAGGAAATTAACACCTTGAAAAATAGGCTCACCCAATTGGCAAAGGAGGTTCAAAAAGCCAATGAGGAGAAGAATGCTTTCAAAAGCAGAATGAGCCAAATGGAAAAAGAGGCTCAAAAGCTCACTATGTATATGTGAATACTTTTCTATTTTTTATGATCCATTCGGGATATAGACCTAGTAATAGTATTGCTGAATCAAAGGGTATGCACAGTTTTATAGCCCTCAGGGCTTAATTCCAAATTGCTCTCCAGAATGGCTGAATAAGTTCACACCGCCACCAACAAGGCATTAGTGTTCCAATTTTCCTGTCTTTCTTCTCCAATATATAACATTTTCCTTTGGTGTCATGTTAGGCAATCAGATGGGTTTGAGGTGGTACCTCAGAGTTGAATTTCTCTAATCCATAGTGATTTAGAGCACTTCTTCACATGGTTATAGATAATTTTAATATCACCTAAAAACTGCCTGTTCATATCCTTTGACCATTTATCAATTGGGGAATGGCTTGTATTCTTATAAATGTCACTCAATTATCTGTATATTTTAATAATGAGACTTTTATCAGATACACTGGCAGTAAAAATTATTTCTAAGCCTCCGACTTTCCTTCTCATTTTGGTTGTATTGGCTTTTTAATTTCATAAAATCAAAACCTTTCTATTTTAATGTAGTCAAAAGTATCCAATTTTTCATTTCATGATGTTCTCTGTCTCTTGTTTGGTCACAAATTTGTCCTTTCTCCATAGATCTGACAGGGAAACTATTCCTTGCTTTTCTAATTTGCTTATGGTATCACCCTTTATGACTAAATCAGGCACCCATTTTGACCTTATCTTCATATGTGGTGTAAGATGTTGGTCTGTGCCTAGTTTCTACCATACTATTTTGCAGTTTCCCCAGCAGTTTTTGTCAAATGGTGAGTTCTTATCCCAGAAGCTGAATTCTTTGGGTATATCAAACAATAAATTACTATAGTTATTGACTACTGTGTCTTATATACCTAACCTATTCAACGAATCCACCACCCTATGTCTTATCCAGTACCAGATACTTTTGATGATTTCTTCTGTATAATAGTTTTAGATCAGGTACAGTTAGGCCACCTCTTTTTGCATTTTTTTCCATTAATTCCTTAATTGCCTTGCTTCTAAGCTCCACTGTGAGCCCAAAGTAAAATCACTTCAAACTTAGGTTTCACATATGTCAAGGGTCTCCCTCCAAAAGAGCAGAAAGTAATATATTTCACTATGTAATTGTCTCCACCACCTAGTCATCACACTCTGATTTTTTAAGTCCAAAAATTGGTTTATATCCTTTCATCACATAGTATATTTCTGTTCATGTCACTTAAAAGGTAAGCAGAGCAGCATTGTATTTACCAGTGGCATATGGCTTTGCATTTATCTCTCCCACATTGAGAGTCACGAGCCTAGAATTCTCAGTGCACATGAATTGTCAGTATATTTCTAAAAGCCTACTTGTATGGTTTGTTTAGTGCTGCAGTTTTCACTCAACTCACTGAAGAGTCATAAGCCCAAGAGAATCAGGTGAACAGGCAAAGTTGCCATAAGTATGCATTTCTAATGTCTATTCATGAGCATACTGTGCATCCTAATCTTGCACCAAAGGCAGTTTAGTAATAAATGATTTTTAAGTAATACAGACACAATTTTAAAGCTTCACGTAATGGTCACACCCTAAAATTTATTATAAAATCTGCAATAATTATGTAGTGAAATATGGCATGCAGTGTATAATGTTGATGTGATGTAGGACATGAAATGATTTCCTTCATACGAAATAAATGATTATAACATAAAGACCCCTAATTGCATAGCTAAATATCTCCTTTAATTCCCAGGTCACTAGACAAGCCCTGCCAGGGTCAGAACACTTATCTTAAGCGTGGCTGATCAACTTCTCCAGTAAAGGTTGAACATGTTTCAGACGTTCTTCCAAAGGTTCGCTCAGAATTGACACGAGCACAGCAGCTCTAGACATGCTGAAGTCATGGGCTTGCTTTTTTTTTATGATCCTAAAATAAAGCATGAATTATTGGCAAAAATCAAAGTTTTAGTCACCAAGGAGATTTAGTACCAAAAGGCAGCCCAGAACCTCAACCTGCTGATCCTGGAAAAGCTGGTTGTGAGAAGTCCCATACTGGGAGCTTGTCTCCAGTGGCAACAGGTCCTGGGGTGAGAAAACAAACCTGCCAAGGCCTTTGTCAGAGTTCTAAGCACTGGGCAGGACATGTTAGTCAGAACTTCTTTTTTTTTTTAAATTTATTTATTTATTTAACTTTTTACATTCATTTTCACAAATTTTTGGGTTCCAAATTTTCTCCCCTTTTATCCCCTCCCCCACCCCAATACCCCAAGCAATCTAATTTTCCCTATCTCCAATCTGCCCTCTCTTCTGTCATCCCTCCCTTCTCTTGTCTCCATCTTCTCTTTTCTCCTGTAGGGCCAGATGACTTTCTATTCCTCCTTAACTGTATGTCTTCTTTTCTAGTAGCAACATAAAACTAAACAGTTGTTCCTAAAGCTTTTAGTTCTAAATTCTCCCCATCCCTCCCTCCCCACCCATTCCCTTTGGGAAGGCAGGCAATTCAATATAGACCATATCTGTGTAGTTTTGCAAATGACTTCCCTGATAGTCGTGTTGTGTAAGACTAACTGAATTACCCTCCATCCTACCCTGCCCCTCATTTTTTCTCTTCTGTCTTTTGATCCTGTCCCTCCCCAAGTGTTGATTTCAAATTGCTCCCTCCTCTCTTTGCCCTCCCTTCCATCATCCCCCCCCTTGCAATATCTCCTTCTCCCCCACTTTCTTATACTGTAAGATAGGTTTTCATACCAAAATGAGTGTGCATTTCACTCCTTCGTTTAGTCAAATGTGATGAGGGTAAACTTCTTGTTTTTTTGTTTTTTGTTTTTTTCTCAGCTCTCCTCTTTTTCCCTCCACTAAAAAAAACTCCTACCTGCCTCTTAAATGACATATAGTTACCCCCTTCCATTTCACCCTCTTTCCTCCCACTACATTTACCTTAATTTCTTTTAAGGTATGGTCCCATCCTATTCAGTTCAACCTGTACTCTCTATCTCTGTATGTGTGTGCATGTGTGTATGTGTGTGCATGCGTGTACATGTGTATGTGTGGTCCCACCAACTACCCAGATACTGAAAAGTTTTAAGAGTTACAAATATTGTCTTTCGCTGTATGAATATAAACAGTTCACTTCTGATAAGTCCCTTAAGACTTCTCTTTGCTGTTTCCTTTTTCATGCTTCTTCTCATTCTTGTGTTTGAAAGTCAAATTTTCTTTTCAGCTCTGGTATTTTCATTAAGAATGATTGAAAGTCCTGTTTCATTGAAAGACCATATTTTCCCTTGAAGTATTATACTCAGTTTAGCTGGGTAGGTGATTCTTGGTTTGAGTCCTAGTTCCTTTGACTTCTGGAATATCCTATTCCACGCCCTTCGATCCCTTAATGTAGAAGCTGCTAGATCTTGAGTTATTCTGATTGTATTTCCACAGTACTGGAATTGTTTCTTTCTAGCTGCTTGCAAGATTTTTTCCTTGAGCTGGGAGTTCTGGAATTTGGCCACAATGTTCCTAGGAGTTTCTCTTTTTGGATCTCTTTCAGGTGGTGATCGATGGATTCTTTCAATACTTATTTTGCCCTCTGGTTCTAGAATGTCAGGGCAGTTTTCCTTGATAATTTCATGGAAGATGATGTCTAGGCTCTTTTTTTGATCATGACTTTCAGGTAGTCCCATAATTTTTAAATTGTCTCTCCTGGATCTATTTTCCAGGTCAGTTGTTTTTCCCATGAGATATTTCACATTCTCTTCCATTTTTTTCATTCTTTTGGTTTTGTTTGGTTATTTCTTGGTTTCTCGTAAAGTCATTAGACTCCATCTGTTCCATTGTAATTTTGAGAGAACTATTAAATTCAGTGAGCTTTTGAGCCTCTTTTTCCATTTGGCTCATTCTGCTTTTGAAAGCATTCTTCTCCTCATTGGCTTTTTGAACAGCTTTTGCCAATTGAGTGAGCCTATTTTTCAAGGTGTTAATTTCCTCAGCATTTTTTTGGGTCTCCTTTACCAAGGTATTGACCTGTTTTTCATACTTTTCTTGCATCTCTGTTATTTCTCTTCCAAGTTTTTCCTCCACCTGTCTAACTTGCTTTTCAAAATCCTTTTTGAGGTCTTTCAAGGCCTGAGACCACCCGCCACCCCCCTGGGGTGTCTGGGGTACTGAGGCCCCACCCTCCACATCTTTCCCTGATGGCAAGGATACGTCCTTGTCATCAGATCCGAAGGTCGGAATCATTTGCATTTGTTGGAAAAAACTCTCTAAAGTCTTATTTTTCTTCCCTTTTCAAGGCACTTTCCTAGCCAGTTACTTGACTTCTGAGATTCCTTTCCACCCCGGCCTGGATCCGCCCAGCCAGTGCTTGGCCTCTGAGATTCAAATGTCCTTTCCGCGGCAAGCTTTAATTCTGGTGCTGGGGTGGAGGCAGGGCCGCCTCCCAGGCTCAGTTCCCTCAGGGGCTTTATGCAGAGACTTTCAGGAATGGAGCGGGTGGGGGAAGGGTGGGGGGCCCGCCTCCCAGGCCCAGTTCCCTCAAGGGCTTTATGTGGAGGCCTTCAGTAATAGAGCAGGGTGGGGGCTGGGCCGTCTCCCAGGCTCAGCCCCCCCCCAGGCTGTTCATTCAGATACCCTCCGTAATGAAGATCCTGCCTGCTGCTGCGGGATTCCTGAGTCCCGGGCCGCTGCCGCCTCAGCCGCTGCCCACCCCTCTGCCTACGCCACTTCCTGCCCCTGTCTCTGCCGCCACCGCTTCCTCCTGAGTGGTCGCGAGTCACAGAGACGCTCTGCTCCCCTCCTCTAGCCCAGCCTTCTTTCTCACTGACCTGTAGCTTCTGTGGGTGGAGGGACTTTCCCGACTGCCGGAGCTTCCGTCCCTGAAGCCTGCTTGGGTCAGCTTCTCTGGGGCCGTGGCCTGGGCAGCGTTGGGGTGGGATCCACTTTCTGGGGCGCGACGGACCCCGGGGACGGCTCTTCAGGGCTCTCTGGCACGGAAATCTCTTCCACTCCGTTTCTGCACACCTTGTTTTGACCCAGAAGTTATTGGGGTCTCCTTTTACATTAATTCTATGAGCTTTGGTTTCGGAGCTCGTAAACGTGCGTCCTTCTACTCCGCCATCTTGGCTCCACCCCAGAACTTCTAAAGAAGAAATTGAAACAGCTAATCTCTTTGGTCTTTATAATGTTTTCTAGTTCACATGATATTTGTACATAATAGATATATTAAAGAGAAATGTTTTATTCTAGAGATACAAAATTATGACTTTCAGAAAACATGACTTTTGTTGTTTTGTATGTAAACTTCAAAACAGGTTTAAACCTCATGATGATATGCAGGTATTCATTGACAGTTCTACTCACTTCTATACCAGATGTCACCTTCTACAAAAGTACATCCTGCTTTTATTTAGTCTTATTTGATATTTTATTTTTTCCCAATTACATGTAAAACAATTTTAGCATCCTTTTTTTTTTTCAAATTTTAAGTTCCAAATTCTCTCCCTCCTTCCTCTCTATACCCACTGAAAAGGCAAACAATTTGACAAAAGTTATATGTCATTTTGATAGTATGCTTTTCTTTTCCTCATCTGAAAAGATGGAAGAAATTCCTTTTCACCAAGAGAGTAACCTTCTATAGTCTTATTTCCACCACCGTCCCCTTTGGGGGTATTTTCTTGGCCAGTTACTTGACTTTTGAGTCCCTTTCTTAAGTGAAGGGTTTACTATTCTAGGCTTCAGAGGTTTTGTGTGGTTGTTCTCTGAAATATCTGTAGGAACCTGTAAGTTCTCAATTCCTTCCAGGTGGCCCAAACAAGGAAGAGATGTTTACTCTTCTCTTGGCCTACTGCACTCTGTTTTGTGAGCACACAAAATGTTCTTCTGTGCCCTGGAACTGTGAGTAGAATTACCACTCCAAAGCTGACACCAGCTCCACCTTGCCAGCACTCCTTCTCAACCTAGGACTGCCATTTCAGGACTTCAGTACTGAGACTCTGATCAGCCCCTCGATTTCCCCAGGGTGTTCAGTCCAAGGGCTCCAAAAGTGGAAGCTACTACCACAACGGCTACCACCACCTTAGGGCCAGGGCTGGGGTCAGACTGTGCCCCCCTCTCACCCAGGGTGAAAGAGCTTTCTTACTGACCTTTGAAGCTGTATTTGGCATTTGTGGGTTGAGAAATCTGCATACCACAGCAGCTACCCCTGATATGATGCCTTGAAACCTCCTCTAATCCTGTCTGTACCCTGCAGCCAGTGCAATAGACCTTTCCTATCAGCCGTCCGGGCTGTCTTGTGTTGGAAATATCTTTTACTCTTGTCATTTTGTGACTTCTACTGCACTAGAATTTATTTAGAGTCATATTTTAGAGGGTAGAGCTCAGGTCCATCCTTCTACTCCATCATTTTGGCTCTGGCCCCCCAATCCTGCTTTTGAAGACATTCTTCTCTTCATTGGAATTTTGTGCCTCTTTTACAATTTGGCACATTCTATTCTTCAAGGTTTTATTTTCTTCTGTATTTTTGTGCCTATTTTACCATGCTCTTGATGTGTTTTTCATGATTTTCTTGTATCCCTCTCCTTTCTCTTCCCACTTATTACTAGATTTTTAAAATCCCTTATGAGCCCTTCCAGAGCCTCAGACTAATTCATATTTATGTTTGTGGCTTTGGATTCAGGAATTTTGACTTTGTTATCTTCTTGTGAGTGTGTTTTGATCTTCCTTGTCATAGTAAGTCTCTATATTTAGATTTTTTTCTATTATTTGCTCATTTTCCAATCTATTTCTTGACTTTTAACTCTTTGTGACAGTAGGGTTCTGCTTCCGAAGTTTCAAGCTTTTTAAAATTTATTTATTTATGTTTAGTTTGAATCATTCAGTTCCACAAGCTTTTGAGTTTTAAATTCCTTCCCCTTCTTCCCCAAGATGCCATGTAATCTGATACAGGCTCTACATATATATTCATATTAAACATATTTTCACATTAGTCATGTTGTAAAGGGGAATTATAACCAGTAGAATAAACCACAAGAAAGAAGAAACAAAACAAAAAAGACAGAAAGCTAATAGTATGCTTCAATGTGCATTCAGACTCCACAATTCCTTTTTTGGATGTGGATAGCATTTTCCATCATGAACCTTTTGGAGTTGTCCTACAACTTTCCATTGGTGAGAAGAGCCAAGTCCATCAAAGTTAGTCATCATACAATGTGTCTATAACTGTGTACAATGTTCTCCTGGTCTTGTTCCCCTAAATCAGCATCAGTTCATATAAATATTTCCAGGTTTTTTCAAAAGTCTGCTTGCTAATCATTTCTTATAGCACAATAGTATTCCATTGCATTCACATGCCACAACTTGTTCAACCATTCCCCAGTTGATGGTCATCCCCTCAATTTCCAATTCTTTGTCACCACAAAAAGAGCTGCTATAAATATTTTTCTACATGTCAGTCCTTTTCTCATTTGTATGATCTCTTTGAATATAGCCCTAGAGGTGGTATTTCTGGGTCAGAGGGTATACACCTTTTTATAGCCATTTGGGCATAGTTTCAAACTGCTCTCTAGAATGGTTGGATCCGTACAAAACTTCACCAACAATGCATTAGTGTTCCTACTTTCCTACACTTTCCCCAGCATTTATAGTTTTCCCATTTATTCACATGAAGCTTCAAGTATCAGTGTGGCTTCAGAAAAGCCTAAGGAACAGTCAATATGGTGTTTGCTGCCCAATAACACTAGGAGAAATGCCAGGAGCAGAACAGAGGTCCGTACACAATGTTGGTGGATCTGACCAAGGTCTTTCACACTGTTAGTCATGAGGACTTGTGGAAAATTATGTCAAAATTTGGTTGCCCCAGAGAAGTTCATCAATATTGTATTTCATTTTCATGATGGCATGTTTTCTCAGGTTCTGGATAATGGACAAAGCTCTCATGCCTTTCCAGTCACCAATGGAGTGAAACAGGGCTGTGTGCTTTCTCCTATGCTTTTTAGCATGATGTTTTCAGCCATGTTGACAAATGCTTTCAATGAGAATGAATGTGACATCAAGGTCAACTACCATACTGATGATAAGTTCTTCAATTTGAAAAGGCTACAAGCCAAGACCAAAGTGGAGGGAGTGTTGGTGCACGATTTTCTGCTTGCTCATGACTGTGCACTCAGTGCAGCCTCTGAAGCTGAAATGCAGCAAAGTATGGATCAATTCTCTTCTGCCTGTGCTAATTTTGGCCTAATAAATTACTCCATAATATAAAATCAGCAGAGCATCTGTGGCGCTAGCCCCTCCACCCATACATAGGATCTCAAGAATAGCTACTCCAGGTTTAAGGTATTCTGTATCTCATTCACATTCTTTCAAAATTATAACTCATGAGTTATAATATATATAATATTATATTATAATATATAATATTATATATTATATATAATATAATATTATATATATATAATATAATATAACCTCAAGAGATTCTACTTTTTCTCTACTGGAGGACATAATTAGTTTCTTTTTAAAATCTTTATGAAAATAACATAGCAAGAATATTTGCAACAGAATATTCCCATCCCCCTAAACACTGGGCACACTCCCACAAGTATGGGTTACTTTCAGTTCAGAGTGGGAGCATGTGTAAGGATTATCCATGTAGGACCTACACATGGAGAATGCATGTAGAATAGTAGCTCACATTTTCCCCCTGTGGAGCATATTGCTCTGAGTTTTTATGACACTTGTTGGGTATGATATCTTTAGGCCTTGCTCTTACTGATATATTGCTCCACTGGTCTCATTGGGCATGTTATTTGTGTATTTCTTTACTGCCATCTCTGTTGGGCTCATTGATTGAACTGGCTCCTCCCTGGGCCTGATATCCCTGCCTTTCTGGACCTTTAATCCTTAGGAACTAAAATTTACACTGATAGTGGCAGGCTAACAACATTCTAGTTACAGCTACCATAGCTCCCTAACAAAAAACAGGTAGCATGTCTTCAGGCTAACATTTGGTATTTCTTTTTTTTTTTAACCCTTTGTTTGGTATGGAGACCAAAGGCTCTGGAAATCAAAGCCTTATGTTACTGATACTTGCCCGCATTATCCATTTTTGCATCTCTCCAAGATCCTCTTTGGTTTAAAGTCAAATGAATTTGAGACAGTACAGAAGACAAGTCAGAATTCTCTCTTCAAGCGGTCCATTTTATTCATAATTGTTAGCAACAAAAACTTCAGACTTCGGTGTTATAGTCTATCTTCCTAAATCATAGTGAAGTTTATTGGAGGATTTTCTTAAATATATGTGTGTATATAAGTGTGAGTGTGTGTGTATTTAAAAAATTTATTCTGAATTATGGCATTAGAAAGTATGATTAGAATAATTTTATATGTGTTATTTGGGTTGAATTAGGAAAAATGGATGGGTGGTACAAAGAGGCAAATTTAGGCTTGAAAAATAATGATATCTATAAATTGAATAATTTGGCAAAGAAGATAGATTCCCTCTCATTGTAAGTTTTGAAACAGAGACTAGTTGAATACAATTGCAGGAGAAATATTTCCTTTTTGACTTTATGTGGTAGGTAACTGCTGTTCAAATAGTTATGCTACAATGCAGAAATATGAGACAATAATGTAAGTTTTATCATGCTTAAGCACGGGTTCAACAGAAAAATAATACTGAACAAAAATTAGAATTCTAACAAGGTTTCTCAGAGACAAAATATGTAAGGGAGACAGAGAAGTTTTATATGTGTATAGAAAGATTGATAGATATCTATACACACATATTATACACATGTACACACACACATATATATGTATACATATATATTCTCCCTGAACTTAATGTTAAAAGAATTTTTAACAATTGATTTTTTAAAAGTTTAAAGTTCCAAATTATATCACTCCCTCTCACTCTCCCTCTTTCCCTCCCTTGCCCCTCCCTCAGACCGTAAGTAGTCAAATATAGGTTACACGTATACAATCATGTAAAACACTTCCATTCTAGTCATTTTATATCAGAAGATTCACACAATAGAAAAAGAATGAAAGAAAGTAAAAAATAGAACGCTTCAGTGTGTATTCGAACAATATCAGTTCTTTCTCTGGAAGGGGATAGTATACTTTATCATTAGTCTCTTGAGTTTGTCTTGGATTATTGTGATGCTGAAAGTGGTTAATTCATTCACAGTTCTTCACACTGTAATATTGCTGTTACTGTGTAAAACATTCCCCTGTTCCATTCATTTACCTTTGCATCAGTTCATATGGATGTCTCCAGTTTTTTCTTCTGAAATCATCCTGCTTGTCACTTGTTACAGCACAGTAATATTCCATTATAATCATGTACCACAGCTTGTTTAGTCATCCCCTAACTGATGGACATCCCTTTGATTTTCAATTCGTAGTCACTACAAAATGACCTGGTGTAAGTAGTATTGTATGAATAGGTCCTTCCACCCTCTTTTTTCATATCTTTGGGATATAGGCCTAGAAGTGGCATTCCTGGATCAAAGTTTTACAGTCCTTTGGGCACAGAGAACTAATTATTTTATGTATTGCAATCTTGTGCATCCTCAGACCATAAAAGTTTTATAAAAAAAAAAAAGAATATACGTTCCTAATTGCATGCTTCCTTCAATTCATAAAAGTTTGACTTAGAATTGTCATTTCATATATCCCTTAAAGAAACAAACCGAAACAGATCCTGTAGGTAAACTCTGTCAAATTACATATTAAACAATATTTAGAGGGCTCATGATGAACTCATTGAAAGGAAAGATTTATATGTCACCAAGATAAACAAGAGTCAGGGACAATTGGGATCCTTGCTCTGGCTTCCCACCTATGGAATATTTAATGAAACCTTACATAAATTTTATGTCCTATGGGATAGATGTCAGCAAATTCAATAGCCTTCTAAGTAAGAGAATGGCATATAGCTCACCCCCAATAATAAAAATAACAAAAATAAAATTCAAAAATTCTTCTAGGAGTACTTACTTATTTGCTGTGTTTTAATGAGGGCTTGGAAGTACTGGAAGCATACAAGTAATTAGATTGCATGGTTTCTGAAATCCTTGAAAACTCTAAGGTTCTGTGTGATTTGGTGTCATATTACAGATAACAGGGAGATGGTCATATTTGTTAATTATCATTATGTTTTATGATTATACATATTATTTCTTGTAATACTTTACCTTAGAAAATACTTTGTGATTTTTCCCCTTTTTTATTTATATAAGCCACTGCTTGGGGAAGATTGCTTCCATTGATGACATTTTCCCCCAAGACGTTTCAGAGTTTGTCTTTTCCATTTATCATTGTCTTTTTTGTGTTAAATGTCTTTAGGTTTTTGCTGCATTGTTCAAAAATCGAATGTAAAAATCTGCTCTGGTACTGACAGGTTATTTCCATGTTAACCCCTACCTCAGAGAGTAGGTTTCTTTCTAGTCTTTTCATCTTTGACATTTCAGTATGCTAATGCTGGGCATAGAACTCAGAGAGGGGCACTTTGGGATGCAAAAAATACACATTCTTTGCACTTGTTTTGACAGGGGCTCAATCTGAATCTAGCTAGAGTAAGACACTTGGTGTATTTGGGGCTTCACCTGGGGCCTGTTCCTCTTTGGGCTGGGTTTCATTGCCCATCTCAGTAATCAAAAAGGTAATCACCCTCTGAGGAGGGTGTACCCCGAGACCTTTGATTAAATCAGGAGATACATTTGGGTACTGATCTCTGAGTCTGACTTCAATGAGAAACCATGACTGGGACAATCAAACTCAGGACACAGGGGAAAGTGCTATTTTTTTTTTCCATTTCAATATAGAGACAATCCCAGAGGTAGAGGGGAGACCCTAGGCCAGATATTGATATGTAACCTCCTTATCCTCCACTTAATACCTTTCCGTAGTAAGAACGTCAGTTTTTATGTGCTTCTCTTCCATTTCTGACTGTTGACTCAGTGGATAGAGCACTGGGCCTGGAGTCAGGAAGACCTGAGTTCAAACCCAACCTCAGACACTTCCTGGATTTGTGATGTTGAGCAATTCACTTAACCTTTGCTTGCCTGACACTGGATCTGCTGGAAAAGTACAGGGCGAGCCACTCTAATATCTTTGCCAAACAAACCCCACAGGTAGCATGTGATTCATGGAGTCACAAAGAATTAGACATGACTAAACAACTGAGCAACAGTAACTTCTCGTTCTTGAATACAGTCAGTGATTTCAGTGTTTTGTTTTGTTTTTTTTATCAAGGAGATCCAACACTTAATGGGATCCGAGGATAAGGGAAGTGATCCAACTTCCCAGTGTAGCAACTTTGCTTTCTTTTCAATATTTTCTCCCTCTCCCAGGTCATCCTGGGCCCTCCCTGTCAGGTATTGTTTCTGGAAACTTGAGTTTGCCTGCCTTAAGACTGAGGAGTGTACAGCAGGGCAGAGAAAAGAGTTAGGAAAACTCTATGGGATATTTTTGCTAGTGCTGAGTTTTAAGGATGCTGGGACCCTGAAATAGTGATATGCTGGGTCTTGCCCAAATGAATTAAGCCCAACCCTTCTTTCAGCCAAAGAAACAAGAGTTTATTAAAGATCCACCATATTGAGTAGACTCTTAAGGAATCTCAGCATTTGTGACACCTGTATTGACAAGCAGGTCAGATAGAATCTGAGCTAGATTGAATTTGAGTGCCTTCATGGAGACAGGATGAAACTTAATCTGGGGTGCCTGAAGGAGGACTTTAGGGAAGGTCTTGAAGAAGAGTCTAAAGTGGATCTTGAAGGGACTGAAGTGAGTAGAGTTCAGACTCCAGGAACCAAGAGAATGGAATTTTGATAGGATCAAGGGTGGAAGGTAGCTGGAAGCAATTGGAAGGTACCAGAAAATGGAGGGCTAGGCTGGGTTAAGCCAAGCCAAGTGTAAAGATTCAAGGAGAGTTCAAGGTGGGGTTTTCCAGGGCCTATGGAAAGACAGCACTCAAATTATTTTGGGGTAAGGGGTGAAGGTGTCAGCTTGAGCCTGTACACTGTCATTAGGACCTCTAAGGTCAGAGAGTTCTGCTCCCAGTATTATGTCCCAATATTTTTCTCTCTTGAGGTAATTGATTCCTTGGTCTTCTGGAAATTAAGGACATTTTGCTGCCTTGCTACAGGAAGACCCAGGCATCATTCCCCAGGAAGTCTTGTCTCCAATCCAAAAGTCTAGGGCTGCCTGCTGCCTATTTTTATGATTCCTGATGCCATAAACATCTCTTTGGAAGATCAGGAAGATGACCTTTAAATTTTCAGTTTTCCCTTAACTGTCCACTGCACCTGATTCTCCACCCACCTAAGGAAACAGTCAATGACAGTGAAAGCAGTCTCCTTATGTCAAAGAAACCCTGAGACTTTGTAATTATTCACCTGAGTTTAATGTTTCTCAATAAAAATGCAACTACCCCTCCTTAATCCTTTTTTCACTGCGGTTTTTTTCCCATTTGCCCTTGATAGATATTTTAATTCAATCAATACATGCTTCAGTGATTCTATTATGTCATTTTCATTTCTCCTCCTCTATAATTGGCAGATTTTCTCATTCTGTGCTCCTCTTGTCCATATCTTCCCATAAATTTCCTACGGATGTGACCATCTTGTAGGTTTTTTAACATTATTTGACTGTAAGTGCAGCACTCAGGACATCCAACTCATTCTCTCTGCTAGGCTTTCCAATTTTGTTTTCATTGATAGAAATATAACAATGCCTACCTAGAGTGCTGGTCCTGGTGTTGGAAAGATCGAAGTTCAAATTTAGCTTCAGACACTTACTACTTTACATTGGTTTGACACAGTTTCCTCACCTATAAAACTGGGGTAATGACAGCACCTACCTTGCAGGGTTATTGTGAGGCTCGGAAGAGACAGTAAGTATATAGCACATAGTAGGCACCATATAAATACTTTTATCCTTTTTTCTCCTATATGATACGTTGTGTCTCACCTTGCATACACACAATATAGTGAGACATGAGAGACTCTTAAATGTTTTTTCCATTGTCCTTTCAGTCACTTGAAATTTTGATTCTTTGGAGATTGTGTTTTTCTATGATTAGCAACTCAGTCACATAGCAACAATGCAAGTGTATTGGTGTTAAGAAAACAAAAATCTAGTTAAACATTCAAAACTCACTGCTATGTCCAAATAGCCATCGGTGGATTTGGGGCACTGCACACATTCCCCTTCCACAAAGGGTTCTACTGCTCTGGACCCATGCACATGTCCCAAACTGGGTTCAGTCCTGAGGAAGCCTGACCTGCAACAAGAGGGGTGCTACATTATTTTTTTCTTACTCTTTGGTTTGTGAAACTCCCAACCTAGGACTTCAGAGAAAAATTATTACAAACTTAGATTTAGGACCTTCCCAAAAGATCATCAGTTGAAAGGAAACATGCACAATACAGGTATTTATTGTCTATACAGAGAAGAAATACTAGGGTAACAGGCACAGGAAACATTGACAGAAGAATTGAAAACAAGGTTCAGTAACTTCCTATAGCTGTTATTATCCTTTCTCAAGAGGCTGATCTCGAAACATTTTCAAATGATAAAACAGTTTGTAGAACTGATAATTACACGTTTTATATTTGACCTTCACTATGCACTGTCCAGATAATGATTACTTCATGTTTTCTAGTAAAGTGGGTCAGACTTTGATTAATCTTCTTGGTGATTTTCTTCTCCAACAGTTACAGCAGAGTTTCTGGGAGTTCCTCCTCATCCAACAATCCTCTCTTCTCAGTGGACCCACAATCTTCAGATCTCTCATCAAGCTGACAGAGTGCCTTCAAACCTAGAATGTGCACTTTGAGAAAGATGCACCATTGAGTACCAAGAAAATCTCACCAAGTCAGTCCCCAGGCTCAGTCAACTGAGCCCATGATCCATGTTGTAGTAGCATTAGGGTGGTGGGAAAGAGTTCAGCCTATGACCTTGTCCTCTTCATGGGGAGTCCAGAGTTAGAAAACACTCCTTGCTATGTGATAAAATGGATACAAATAAACCAAGCTGGGAATTGTCTCTGAACAATATTCCACTGTTGAGTGGAGGATCAGGGAAATATCAGGGTTTGCCACATCATACCAAAATGGCTACAGACAGGGAGGGAGTTCCTCATCCCTAAAATATCCAATATGGTCAGCAAGAAGCATGAAAAGAATATCCATGGATGTTCTGTGCAACACAAATTATTATAGGACTTTGTAACAGTGAGTAACATAGAATCATCTTATGTGGTCAGCAGTTCCTCAAACGCAAATTCATCTTCCTCTCACCTTATGCAAATCCAAAATCACCTCATCACCCCATGTATAGTGCATGTTCATGATGCAAAGACTAACTCAATGGACAGTTTATCTAACTGCATGTCCTGTCTTAGACAAGGGACTCTTCTTAGGAAGACAGTTTATGCATTATGTTGGGTCCAGAGAAATATTTTTTTTTAATTATTGTGTTTCTAGAGTGGGGAGACTTGAAGAGAGGTGTTTGTAAAAAGAGGGATATTAAACATAGTGAATAAAGGAATCATTGTGAGACTTGGGTATGATCTAAACTAACTAAGATGTCATATTGGTGAACAGAGGGGACTGAAATATGCTCGAGAACATTCTTCATTTCAATCCTAGCTCCTCTGTCACTTACATCCTTCCATTTGGATACCCACCCACTCCCAATTTTTCATTTCACCTTTGATGCAGTCTCAAAGGAGATTATTCTACTTAGTACTTGCCATAGTTAACACTAGTACTCCTGTCACTTCTCTCCATTTCTCAATATTTTCTGCAGTTTCTTCCATTGGTCACCCCAGCATGGGAGAGAGGGGCTGTTTCAAAGATGTTTGATCACTAAGTTATGAAGAGAAACTTTCTCTTTTATCTTCCATTTCTTCTTTATACTGGCTCCTTCCCTGCTACTTCCAAACATGCTCCCCCCCAACTTATTCCTTTTAAAAGTCCCAAATGTTCCCTATTCCTGGAGCCACAATCTCTCTCTTCCCTTTTGTAGACAAACTTCTTAAATATACAACATTTTTCACTGTCTTCACGTCTTGTCTTCTGACCTCACCACTATGTTGAAGCTGTCTTTTCCAAAGTTGCACAAATTTCCTTTTTACTAGTATTTATCTTTTTTACTACTCTGTAGTATTTGATCCATTGGCCACGTCATTTTGAGTATTTCCTTTACTCTTAGGTTTCCTGGGGCTCTACCTAGATCTCTGTTTGCTTCTTCTCAAACTCCTTTATTGAATCATTATCCTTGTCCTATCTCCTACCCACAGATATTAATCCTAGGTCTTATTTTAATCTCTTTGTGTCCCTTTTCTCATTGATCTTACAATCATTACTTCTACATAAATGGTTTTTCAATATGTATGTATATCTATCTATCTATCTATCTATCTATCTATCTATCTATCTATCTATCTATCATCTATCATATATCCACTGCTACTGTACTACCTTACTACTTGATATCCCAATACAATGGTGTCATTAACTTACCTAACATTACTTTGATTCTCTCTTCTCCTTCAGTCCCAGTTGCTTATCTTATCCCCAGTTATTTTAATTTACTTAAGTTGTTCATTTATCTTTCATATATAATATATATGTATATATCTTTTGTCCCTTCTCTTGTTTCCATAGTTTAGCAAGAAATTCAGTAATTTACCTCTCCTTTTCCCCTCCATCTTATTTTTAGTAATTTTCTTTCACCATTCCCTATTTAATAGTTGCCTTTTCTTTAACTTCATAATTATTTAGATTTTCTACCAAGAGATTCTGTATGTCATTTTATGAATCGAACACTATACCATATGCTAGCCTGTCTATAGCCAGTCTATTTTCCCATGGCATTACCTTGGGAATTTACCTCCATTACCACAATTCAGCATGGCAGTGGCCATTAGAAACTCATACTTCCCTTCTCTTGAGGTGAATACTACCCATGGAGTCATAACATTCACAAAGAGAAACTTTCACCTCACTAAAGGCACTGTAAGATTACCAGCCCCAACCACAGTCATATACTTACTCCCCCACAAGAATGTTGTTTTGTGGCACACTTCCACCCACCAGAAAGTATCCCTCTTTTTCAATTTCTTCAACTTGCACTTCTCTGAACTTTAAAAAAAACCCCTAGAGTGATGAGCAAAATGAGATTCTTTTTGTCCTTTTGTGGGTCCTTTTCTGCTCTTCATTCTTTTCTTTTGCTTTAAAACAAAAACCTTTGTTTACACTCCTTCCTTCCTCATTGGAGGAAAAAAAACAAAAAGCAAAACCTTTTTCTTTTTTCTTTTCAACCTCAACATCAATACTTATGTCTTTTCAACAAAAATAATTGGAGGAGGAGTCAAGATGGTGGAATAGAAAGACTCACACATGCTAGCTCTGAATACACAGCCCATAAATTTTCTGTAAAAAGAACTCCCCACAAATTCTGGAACAGCACAAGCCTCACAGAAACGCAGTAGAGGAGATTTCCGTTCCAGATAGCCCTGAAAAACCAAAACCAAAGGTCCGTTGCACCCTGGACAGCAGAGGCCAGCCCTGCCCTGCCCTGGCTGCACGGCCCCAGATGAGCAGATCCCAGCAGGCTTTAGGGACAGAACCTCCAGCAGCCACGAAAGTCCCTCCACCCACAGGTGCTACAGGTCAGTGAGAGAGAGTTCTGGGCTGGTCGAGAGGGGAGCACGGTGTCTCAATAACTCAGCAGCAGCAGAAGCAGCAGGGCTCCCTGAGCAGGCAGGACCTCAGATCCATTACTGAAGGTCTCCCCATAAAACCCCTGAGGGAACTGAGTCTGGGATATGGCACTGCCCCCACCTGAGCACCAGAACTTAAGCTCATATTGAATAGCAGCCTTGCCCCCCTGCGGAAAGCCCTGAGCCTGGGGAGCAGCATTTGAATCTCAGAACCCAAGCACTAGCTGGATGGATCTAGGTGGGGGAGGAGAAGAATCTCAGAAGTCAAGTAATAGGCTGGAAAAATGCCCAGAAAAAGGAAGAAAAATAAGACCATAGAAAGCTACATTTTGGTGAACACATGTTCCCACCTTTCACTTCTGATGAGGAGGATCAATGCTTACCATCAGGGAAAGACATAGAAGTCAAGGCCTCTGTACCCCAAACATCCGAAATAGATATCCAATGAGCTCAGGCCATGGAAGAGCTCAGAAAGGATTTTGAAAATCAAGTTAGACAGGTGGAGGAAAAAATGGGAAGAGAAAAGAGAGAGATGCAAGAAAAGCATGAAAAACGGGTCAATACCCTGCTAAAGGAGACCCAAAATATGCTGAAGAAAATGACACCTTGAAAAATAGGCTCACTCAATTGGTGAAAGAGATTCAAAAAGCCCATGAGGAGAAGAATGCTTTCAAAAACAGAATTAGCCAAATGGAAAAAGAGGTTCAAAAGCTCACTGAAGAAAATAGTTCTCTCAAAATTAGAATGGAACAGATGGAGGCTAATGACTTTCTGAGAAACCAAGAAATCACAAAAGAAAACCAAAAGAATGAAAAAATGGAAGAGAATGTGAAATATCTCATTGGAAAAACAACTGACCTGGAAAATAGATCCAGGAGAGACAATTTAAAAATTAAGGGACTGCCTGAAAGTCATGATCAAAAAAAGAGCCTACACATCATCTTTCATGAAATTATCAAGGAAAACTGCCCTAAGATTCTAGAACCAGAGGGCAAAATAAGTATTGAAGGAATCCACTGATCACCCCTGAAAGAGATCCAAAAAGAGAAACTCCTAGGAACATTGTGGTCAAATTCCAGAATTTTCAGGTCAAGAAGAAAATATTACAAGCATCTAGAAAGAAACAATTTCAGTATTGTGGAAATAAAACCAGGATAGCACAAGATCTAGCAGCTTCTACATTAAGGGATTGAAGGGCATGGAATAGGATATTCCAGAAGTCAAAGGAACTAGGAATAAAACCAAGAATCACCTACCCAGCAAAACCGAGTATAATACTTCAGGGGAAAATATGGTCTTTCAATGAAACAGAGGACTTTCAAGCATTCTTGATGAAAAGACCAGAGCTGAAAAGAAAATTTGACTTTCAAACACAAGAATGAGAAGAAGCATGAAAAAGTAAACAGCAAAGAGAAGTCATAAGGGACTTACCAAAGGTGAACTGTTTACATTCCTACATGGAAAGACAATATTTGTAACTCTTAAAACTTTTCAGTATCTGGGTAGTTGGTGGGACCACACACACACACACATACACACACACACGCACGCACACACACACATGCACACATGTGCACACACACATACAGAGACAGAGAGCACAGAGTGAATTGAATAGGATGGGACCATATCTTAAAAGAAATTAAGGTAAATGGTGAGAGAGAAATGTAGTGGGAGGAGAGAGGGTGAAATGGAATGGAGTAAATTATCTCTCATTCAAGAGGCAAGCAGGAGAATTTTTAGTGGAGTAAAAAAGAGGAGATCTGACAAAAAAGCATGAAGTTTACCTTCATCACATTTGACTAAAGGAACGCATAAAATGCACACTCATTTTGGTATGAAAACCTACCTTGCAGTATAGAAAAGTGGGGGAGAAGGAGATAAGCAGGGTGGGGGGGGGATGATGGAAGGGAGGGCAATGGGAGGAGGGAGCAATTCGAAGTCAACACTCAGGGAGGGACAGGATCAAAAGACAGAATGGAAACAATGGGGGGCAGGATAGGATGGAGGGAAATATAGTTAGTCTTACACAACACAACTGTTATTGAAGTCATTTGCAAAACTACACAGATATGGCCTATATTGAATTGCCTGCCTTCCCGAAGGGAATAGGTGGGGAGGGAGGGATGGGGAGAATTTTGAAATTAAAGTTTTATGAACATCTGTTGAGTATTGTTCTTGCTCCTAGGAAATAAGAAATACAGTTAATGGGGAATAGAAGTCATCTGGCCCTATAGGACAAAAGAGAAGATGGGGACAAGAGAAGGGAGGTATGATAGAAGAGAGGGAAGACTGGTCATAGAGAAAATTAGAATGCTCGGTGTATTGGGGTGGGTGGAGGGGATAAAAGGGGAGAAAATTTGGAACCCAAAATTTTGTGAAAATGAATGTAAAAAGTTAAATAAATAAATTTATATTTAAAAAAATGAAAATAATTGTATTTAAACCTGAGATAATTTATTTTATTATTTAATATTTTCTTGATTATTGTGCATTTTTATCCCTATAATGTTTTGTTGTTTGGGAGAATGTTGGCAAATTAAAAAAAAACATTCTTTTCCATCTTTGTTCTTGTTTTTGCCGAAGTGTTTCAAATGCCTCTCTATTGGAAATTGCTCTTTAAATAATAAATAAAGTTCAGGTTGCATGATGTATGGTTTGGGGTGTACCTCTTCTGTTTTAAGGAATACACTCTCTTCCTTGATTTCTCATAAATATGTGATAATTCAAAAATATTCAAGTTGCCTTTTATTTCAGTTTGAATGTCTTTAATAGGCTACTAATTTCTTTTATTATATAAAATTTTATTGCCTTATGGGAAAAATTGATGCATTTAATATGTCTCTCTGCATTTATTTTTGGAATTTTTAATGCGTTCATATGGTGGTGTCAAATTTGAGTAGATATGAACTTTTTTGGCCATTATTGACTTAGGAAATCATAAATTAACATTATCTATGGTGTATTACATTTTTATTTATTTTCCTAAAAGATTTCCCATTACATTTTACTCTAGTTCTGTCAAGAATCAGGAGCTCTATGGACTTCTTTCAACCTACAAGCAGGGATTTTTATACTTCTACCCTAGTGATTGCATTGTCAATTTTCGTAAACTCCTCCATGTCATTACATGTTCATTTCCCCTGTAGGATTATACCAAATTTTGTTGGTAGATTATTGTTGTTTGCAATATTTTCTCCTTTGCTTCCTGGAATTTTATATTTCAAGCCTTCAGTTCCTTTAGAGTACTGACTACCAAACTTTGTGTGGTCGTATCTGTGGCTCTGTGGTATTTGGATGATTTCTTTCTGGCTCCTTGAAGAATTTTTCACTTTTATCAAGCTCTAGATTTTGGCTATGATATTCTTGGAAGTTTTCACTTTGGAACTTCTTCCAGGAAGTGACCAGTATATATTTTTCTATTTCTACTTTTTCTTCTAGTTCAGAGATATCTGGTCAGATTTCTCTATAATTCCTTGAAGTACAATATCTAGGTTCTATTTTGTTTGTTTGTGACTTTCAGGTAGTGTAATTTTTCTTAAATTATCTCTCCTTAACCTCTTTTTCAAGTCAACTATTTTTCCTATGAGATATTTCATATTGTGTTTTTGTTTTTTGTTTTTTTTACTTTTTAACTTTGTTTTATTATTTAATGATTTCTCACGAAGCCATTAACTTTCATGTGGCCAATTATAATTTTTAATGGGTTACCTTCCTCAGAATTGTTTGGTATGTCCCAAATATGCCAAAATGTTATGTCACTTTTCATAACTTGCTTGCATACTTCTCATTTATTTGTCACTTAAAATAATTTGTAGTTTTTAAAAATTTCTTTGCATTAACTCTTCTAGGAATGCTTGTAGGCCTTGTGTCTAATCTCCACATTTTACCTTTACTATCTTTGCCAAATTGCTGTGTCAGGTGAACTCCCAGGATTCTTTTGATTTACATTTCTCAGATTATTACTGATTTGGACTATTCTTTCATATAGTTGTTATCAGTTTACAATTTTTCATTTGAAAATTGTTCAACTGCCAGGGCGTGGGTGGTGGCAGCAGAAATAACAGCAGCAGCAGTGCCACAGGCTCCTTCTGGAGATTTGGGCCCACAGATTGTGGGGAATCAAGTGGCTGACACAAAATCTCTAAAACCTAGTCCAGTGTACCCACTCCCACTGCCACCTCTATTGGAAGCAATGTCCTATTTTGACAAAGAGTTAGAAACATAAGTGTTTGAATGGGAAGATAAGTAAAAATCACAAAAGAACTCAGACTATATATCTTTATTTATTGACAAGGAAGATCATGTTACACAGCTGGAGCAGGATAGCAGATTCAAGCTCCTACATCAAAATCCTCCAAGGATTTTGAAAATCATGGAAGAAAAGTAGAGAAAAAATTGGGAAGAGAAATGAGAGTGATGCAAGAAAGCATGAAAAATGAGTCAACACTCTACTAAAGGAGACCCAAAAATACTGAAGAAAATAAAACCTTAAAAATGACTAACCCAAATGGCAAAACAAGTCCAAAAATTCAATGAGGAGAAGAATGCCTTAAAAAGCAGACTTGAGGGGTACAGCCAAGATAGCAGAGCAGAAGAGAATTGTTAGAGCTTTCCCACCAAAATGTTCAATGTACCTGTAAAAATGACTCTAAACAAATTCTAGAGCAGCAGAAGACACAAAATGACAGAGTGAGGCAAAGTTCTAGCCCAAGAGAATTTGGAAGGTCAATGGAAAGGATCTATTGCACCAGACTGGGAGCAGAGTACAGTATGGCCATGCTAGCATGGCCTGAGAAGGAACAGACCTTAGGGGACAGAATCACAGGTGTTTACTGTAGATTCCTGAGTTCTCAAACCACAAATACTAAGGGCAGCTTCAATGGTCAGTGAAAAGGGTCACTCACCTGACTGAGAGGGGAGCGTGGTCCAGCCCTAGCCCCAGCCCCAGGTAAACTATGGTCACTGCTGGAACAGAGGCTGCTTCTGGAGCCATCAACTTAACAAAGCCCAAAAGTCAAGTGATTGGCTGGAAAAATGAGTAAATGGTGGAAAAATAAAGAGACTATAGATTCTTACTGTCTTGGTGAAGAAGGATTTTTTGTGAAAAGGAAAATCAAAGCATACAGGGAGAAGAAGACAGCAAAACCAAAGTACCTGAATACAAAGATTCTAAAAAAATATGAATTGGTCCCAGGGTATTGAAAAGATCAAAAAAATGATTTTGAAACTCAAGTCAAAGAAGTAGAGGAAAAATTGGGAAGAGAAATGAGAGTTGTGCAAGAAAATAATGAAAAATGAGTCAACAGCTTACTAAAGGAGTCCCCCCCAAAAAAGCTGAGGAAAATAAAACCTTTAAATTTATACTAACACATATGAAAAAAGAGAGTCAAAAAGCCAATGAGAAGAAGAATGAATCAAATGGCTCCAAATGCTCACTGAAGAAAATAATTCTTTAAAAATTAGAATGGAGCAAATGGAAGCTAATGACTTTATGAGAAATCAATAATTTTTAAAACAAAATCAAAAGAATGAAAAAATCAAACACAATGTGAAGTATCTCATTGGAAAAGCAGATCACTTGGAAAATGGATCCAGGATATACAGCTTAAAAATTATTTGACTACTTGAAATCAGAGGGGAAGGGGATAAAAGGAGGAATAACAGGAAGGACAACAGATTTGGGAAGGGATAATCAGAAGCTACCATGTTGGTAGATGGATAAGTCAAAGGAGAGAATTGAATAAATGGAGGATAGTACAGGCCAGAGGGAAATATAGTTAGTCTTTCCAAGCATCAGTGTTATGGAGGTATTTTGCATAACCACACAAGTGTAATTAATATTGAATGGTTTGCCTTCTCAATGAGGGAGTGGAAGGAGGGAGAAAATGTGAACTTTAAAGCTTTAAAAATGAATTTTAGTAATTGTTTTTACATGTAACTAATGAAAAGATATGTAAGCAATGTGGTACAGGAATCTATAGTGCCCTGCAGGAAAATGAAAAGGAAAGGGATAAGGAGGGAAGGGAGGTGATAGAAGGGAAGGCATATGGGAAGAAAGGGTGATCAGAATACACACTCTCCTGGGGTGAGGGTAAGGGAGAGAAAGGAAGAAAATTTGAAATTCAAAATTTTGTGGAAATAAATGTGAAAACTGAAAATAAATAAATTTACATGAAAAAGAAGAATTGGTCCAATGGAAAAGGAATTCGAAAATGTCACTGAAGAAAATAATTTCTTAAAAATAGCAGATAGAAGCTAATGACTTGATGAGAAATCAAGAAATTATAAAGCAGAACCAAAAGAGTTAAAAAATAGAAGACAATGTGGAATATCTCATTGGAAAGATGACTGACCTGGAAAAGAGATTCGGAAGAAATAATTTACAAATTATCTGACTACATAAAAGCCAAGATCAGAAAAAGACCTAGACGTCATCTTTCTAGAAATTATCAAGGAAAGCTGCCCTGATAGTCTAGAACCGGAGGGTAAAAAAAAATGAAACTGAAAGCATTCCCCTGATCAACTCTGGGAAGAGATCCATAAAAGGAAAACTTCTAGGAATATTTTAGTCAAATCCAGAGTTCCCAGGTCAAGGAGAAAATACTGCAAGCAGCTAGAAAGAAATAATTCGAGTATTGTGGAAATTCAATTAGAATAACACAAGATCTAGCAGATTCTATATTAAGATTTCAAAGGGCTTAGGATATGATGTTCCAGAGGGCACAGAAGCTAGGATTAAAACCAAGAATGACATACCCAGCAAAACTGTGTATAATAGGGAGAAAAATGATCATTCAATGAAATAGAAGACTCCCAAGCATTCTTGATGAAAATAGCACAGCTGAATAGAAAATTTGACTTTTAAATAAAAGAATCAACAGAAGCATGAAAAGGTTAATCAAAAATAGAAATCATAAGAGACTTATTAAAGCGTAACTGTTTACATTCCTACATCGAAAGATAGTATTTGTAATTCATGGGGCCTTTGTCAGTATTAGATGGATAGATAGATAGATAGATAGATAGATAGATAGATAGATAGATAGATAGATAGATACATAGATATAAAGGGGTTACAGAGAAAAACATTGGGAGTACAAAGGGAGAGACAAAATGGGGCACGTTATCTCACATCAATGATATAAGAAAAAGGTTTTCCAATGAAGGGGAAGGTTAGTGGGGTGAGAAGGAATAAGTGAAGTTTATTTTCTTTGGATTAGGCTTAAGGAGGGAATAACATACACACAGACACAAACACACACATATTTATATATATGCACTAAATTTCCCTATAGCAAAGGAGAAGGGAAGAGAGTAAGAGGATGAAGATGATAGAAGGAAGGACAAATTGGAGTGGGGTAGTCAGAAGCAAACACTTTAGAAAGAGGACAGGGTCAAAGGAGAAAACAAAATTAATGGGGACAGGATAGGATGGAAGGAAAAAAATAGTCTTTTACAACATGACTATTATGGAGGTGTTTTGCATAACTACACATATATGGCCTATGATCAATTGCTTGTTTTCTCAATGGGGTTGAGTCAGGAAGGAAGGGAGAGAATTTGGAACTCAAGGTTTTACAAACAAATGTTAAAAAAAATTTTTATATGCAACTGGGAAATAAAATATACTGTAATGATGTATAGAAATCTATCCTGCCCCTCAAAAAAGTAAAGGGAAGGGTATAGGAGGAGGAGGTGATAAAGGGAAGATTAGACTGTGAAAAGGGGTCCTCCGAATGCATGCCATCCCCGGGGTGTGGTGGAGGGAAAATATGGGTAGAAAATTTGGAACTCAAAATCTTGTGGAAATGAATGTTGAACGTTACAAACTAAAAATAAATAAATTTAAATCTTAAAAAAAGAAAATTGTTCATATCTTTTAACCAGTTTTTTACTGGAGAAAGGACTTTGGTTTCACATATTTCTCATAATCTTCTATGTAGCTTGTATATCAAACATTTATCAGAGATATTTGATAGATTTTTCCCCAGTCAGTCGTTTCGCTTCCTTTTAATTTTTTTTCTTTTTATAAATTTTTAGTTTTCAACATTCATTTTCTTTTTTTTTTTACTTTATTTATTTATTTATTTAATTTTCTTACATTCATTTTCACAAATTTTTGGGTTCCAAATTTTCTCCCCTTTTATCCCCTCCCCCCACCCCAATACCCCAAGCAATCTAATTTTCCCTATCTCCAATCTGCCCTCTCTTCTGTCATCTCTCCCTTCTCTTGTCTCCATCTTCTCTTTTCTCCTGTAGGGCCAGATGACTTTCTATTCCTCCTTAACTGTATGTCTTCTTTCCTAGTTGCAACATCAATACTAAACAGTTGTTCCTAAAACTTTGAGTTTCAAATTCTCCCCATCCCTCCCTCCCCACCCATTCTCTTTGGGACAGCAGGCAATTCAATATAGGCCATATCTGTGTAGTTCTGCCAATGACCTCCCTGATAGTCGTGTTGTGTAAGACTAACTGGATTACCATCCCTCCTAACCTGCCCCTCCTTGTTTCTCTTCTGTCTTTTGATCCTGTCCCTCCCCAAGTGTTGACTTCAAATTGCTCCCTCCTCCTTTTGCCCTCCCTTCCATCACCCCCCCTTGCAATATCTCTTTCTCCCCCACTTTCTTATACTGTAAGATAGGTTTTCATACCAAAATGAGTGTGCATTTCACTCCTTCGTTTAGTCAAATGTGATGAGGGTAAAGCTTCTTGTTTTTTTTTTTCTCAGCTCTCCTCTTTTTCCCTCCACTAAGAAAAACTCCTACCTGCCTCTTAAATGATATATAGTTACCCCCTTCCCTTTCCCTCTCTTTCCTCCCCCTACATTTCTCTCTCACCATTTACCCTAGTTTCTTTTAAGGTATGGTCTCATCCTATTTAGTTCAATCTGTGCTCTCTATCTCTGTATGTGTGTGCATGTGTGTATGTGTGTGCATGCGTGTACATGTGTGTGTATGGTTCCACCAACTACCCAGATACTGAAAAGTTTTAAGAGTTAGAAATATTGTCTTTCCCTGTATGAGTGTAAACAGTTCACTTCTGGTAAGTCCCTTAAGACTTCTCTTTGCTGTTTCCTTTTTCATGCTTCTTCTCATTCTTGTGTTTGAAAGTCAAATTTTCTTTTCAGCTCTGGTTTTTTCATCAAGAATGATTGAAAGTTCTCTGTTTCATTGAAAGACCATATTTTCCCTTGAAGTATTATACTCAGTTTAGCTGGGTAGGTGATTCTTGGTTTGAGTCCTAGTTCCTTTGCCTTCTGGAATATCCTATTCCATGCCCTTCAATCCCTTAATGTAGAAGCTGCTAGATCTTGGGTTATCCTGTTTGTATTTCCACAGTACTGGAATTGTTTCTTTCTAGCTGCTTGTAAGATTTTTTCCTTGAGCTGGGAGTTCTGGAATTTGGCCACAATGTTCCTAGGAGTTTCTCTTTTTGGATCTCTTTCAGGTGGTGATCGATGGATTCTTTCAATACTTATTTTGCCCTCTGGTTCTAGAATGTCAGGGCAGTTTTCCTTGATAATTTCATGGAAGATGATGTCTAGGCTCTTTTTTTGATCATGACTTTCAGGTAGTCCCATAATTTTTAAATTGTCTCTCCTGGATCTATTTTCCAGGTCAGTTGTTTTTCCCATGAGATATTTCACATTCTCTTCCATTTTTTCGTTCTTTTGGTTTTGTTTGGTGATTTCTTGGTTTCTCATAAAGTCATTAGACTCCATCTGTTCCATTCTAATTTTGAGAGAACTATTAAATTCAGTGAGCTTTTGAGCCTCTTTTTCCATTTGGTTCATTCTGCTTTTGAAAGCATTCTTCTCCTCATTGGCTTTTTGAACCTCCTTTGCCAATTGGGTGAGCCTATTTTTCAAGGTGTTAATTTCCTCAGCATTTTTTTGGGTGTCTTTTACCAAGGTATTGACCCGGTTTTCATACTTTTGTTGCATCTCTGACATTTCTCTTCCCAGTTTTTCCTCCACCTGTCTAACTTGCTTTTCAAAATCCTTTTTGAGCTCTTCCAGGGCCTGAGCCCACCCACCACCCCCCTGGGGTGTCTGGGGTACTGAGGCCCCACCCTCCACGTCTTTCCCTGATGGCAAGAATACGTCCTCATCATCAGATCCGAAGGTCGGGATCATTTGCATTTGTTGGAAAAAACTCTCTAAAGTCTTATTTTTCTTCCCTTTTCTAGGCATTTTCACAGCCAGTTACTTGACTTCTGAGATTCCTTTCCCCGCCCCCGCCTGGATCCACCCAGCTAGTGCTTGGCCTCTGAGATTTAAATGGGCTTTTCTCCTGCCGGCTGTCAATCAGTGAGCTTTAGTTCAGGTGCTGGGGTGAGGCCAGGGCCGCCTCCGAGACTCTGATCCCTCAGGGGCTTTATGCAGAGACTTTCAGGAATGGAGTGGGTGGGGGCGGGGTGGGGGGCCCACCTCCCAAACCCCGCTCCCCTGGGGGCTTTAAGCAGAAGCCTTCAGTAACAGAGCGGGGTGGGGGCAGGGCTGTCTCCCAGGCTCAACTCCGTCAGGTCCTATACAGGAATCTTCCTTAACGAAGATCCTGCCTGCCGCTGGGGGGTTCCTGGGTCCCGGTCTGCTGCCGCCTCAGCCACCGCCCACACCTCTGCCTTCGCCGCTTCCTGTCCCCGTCTCTGCCGCCGCCGCTTCCTCCCAAGGGGGCCTGAGTCACGGAGACGCCCTGCTTCCCCTCTCCTCCAGCCTGGCCTCTCTCACTGACCTGCTTCTGTGGGCGGAGGGACTTTCCAGGCTGCCGGAGCTTCCGTCTCTGAAGCCTGCTCGGATCAGCTTCTCTGGTGCCGTGGCCAAGGCAGCGTTGGGCTTGGGGTCCACTTTCCTGGGCGCGCCGGACTCTGGGGATGGGTCTCCAGGGCTCCCTGGAACGGAAATCTCTTCACCTCTGCTTCTGCACACCTTTTATTGACCCAGAAGTTATGGGGGACTCTTTTTATATTAAATCTATGGGCTTTTGGTTTCGGAGCTCGTAAATGTGCATCCTTCTGCTCCGCCATCTTGGCTCCGCCCCTCAACATTCATTTTCACAAGATTTTGATTTCCAAATTTTCTCCCCATGTCTCGTCTCCCCTCACTCCATGACATCATGCATTCTGATAACCCCTTCCCCCAATCTGCCTTCTCCTTTCACATTCCCTCCCTTCCCTTATTCCCATGTCCTCCATTTACTTGTAGGGCAACATAGATTTCTATACCCCATCACCTGTGCTTCATAGCACACAGGTAGTTTGCTTTTTAGAAGCTCAATGTTCAGAAATTTAGACCCAGCATAAAATAAAATCAATACAACCTGGAAGGTCAATAGCAAAGGTCTGTTGCACCAGTCTGAGAGAAGAACACAGCTCAGCATGGGCCATGACAGCACAGACAGGGCTGATGCAGGCCCCAGGGGAACAAATCACCAGCAGCTGTGGCAGTGTCCAGACTTTTCAGCCCATAAATGCCAAAGTCACCTTAGAAGGTCAGTAGAAAAGGTCTGTCAGTCCTGGGTGAGAGAGGGGGTGTTCAACAGCAGCCCCAGGGCAGTAACTACAGTGACTGCAGCAGCAGCAGCAGAGACTGCTTTCAAAATTCTTGACTCACAGATGTGGAGGGATAAGGCAGTTTATCACAGGGGCTTTTAGCCAATCTCTTTGCTGGAACTGAGGCAGGATTCTTTTGTTTTGTCTCTACCTGGATCTGGGTTGTAGTCCTAGAGGCAGTTGTGTGGCAAGAAGGAGAACTGGCATGGCAGAGCTTGTGGTTGTGGTGGAGAGGGAATTCTCCTCACACTTCCAGGGCAGAAAAGTGCTTGTGATCACTCACGGACCATAGCACAGGCCAGAAGAGGAGTAGACACCTCTCTTTTGATACCACCTTGGAAGAACTGAGGATTTGCAGCTCCCTAAAAAGTATATCTGAGGACAGGTGCACAAACCCCCTGAAGCTTGCAATGGTGCAACCTCTGTGCTGGGAGCAGAATCTGCATTAATCAAGAGTTGAAAAGTCATATATTGGCTGGGAAAATGACCAAACAGCAGAAAAAGGATCAAATTATCCAATCTTACTTTGGTGACAGGGGAGGTAGACACATGTAGGGACAGAGCTCCTGCATCCGAGGCCTACAAGGGAAATATGGGTTAGTCTCACCTCATGTAACAACTCAAAAAGAATTTTGAAAATCAAATCAGAGTGGGGCAGAGCCAAAATGGCAGAGTAAAAACAGGAAAACCTTGAGCTTTCTAAGTCACTCAACCCCAACTGCCTCATCCTGGGTCATCTCCAGTCATCCTGCTGAATGGATGGTCACTGCATTCAGATGGCTCTGGAGGAAAATTGAGGTTCGTGACCTGCACAGCCCTCACTCAAAACAAGTCAATTGCAAGTCATGTCATCCTTTCTCTCATGGCACAGTCTTCTTCGGCAGCAAAGGACCAACACACAATAATACCTATAGCAGCTACCTTGTAGAGTGGTTGTGATGATAGAATCGATTAGTCAATCAATAAATCAATATGGATTTATTAAGCATATACTGTGTGCCAGGTGATAATCACTGGAGACACAAATATGAAGGATGAAACAATTCCTCCCTATAAGGAGTTTACATGAGATAACACATGTAAAGCATTTGACTAAGCTTAAAATGTTACTTTAAATGTCATCTATGGTCATTCCTATTACAAATAAACAGCCAGGCTCTTGATTGCTTGTCATGAAATATTAATAGAGGAAAGTGTCTGGCATACTGGTGAAACTTCAGTACAGAATTTATGGAGAAATATGGACACAAATCACACAGAATGAAGTCATGAATGAGTATCAATGTGCACCAGAGGACTGGTACTAGCATTATTAATAGCACAGATCCATCAAATTATCCAAGTATATATGTCTTATTTCTCTAGTAAACTATAAGGATTACATAAACAAAGATGATATCTTCTTAGCTAAAGTTTTGCATCTTGACCAATTTTCATAGGCTTAGCTCTTCGCAGCAGTACAGTGATCTAAGACAATGCCAAGAGACTCATGAGGGAAAATGTTATATCCACATCCAGAGAAAGAGCTACGAAGTCTGAATGTAGATCAAAACATGCTATTTTCTCTTTTTTTCCTTTCTCGTGTTTTCCCCCTTCGGTTCTGATTCTTCTTTCACAGCCTCACTAATGTGTAAGTGTGTTTCATGTGATTGTACATGTATGACCTATATTGTACTGTTTGTCATTTTAGGGAGGGGTCTGGGGAGGAAGGTAGGGAGAAAAAATTTGAAACTCAAACTCTTATAGAGATGTTGTAAACTGTCTCTTTGTGTAATTATAAAAATAAAATACAATTAAATGGACAAAATAAAACAAAATTTGGCATCTCTCCCAGGGCCGGTCAAAATGTTCTCCCCAGAGCAGGCATTTAGCAAATGTTGTTTTGAAGTAAATTTGTGCTCACATGAGGGAAGTCACATTTCTACTGTTCTCTGTCCTGGTTGAACAATGTATGAAATACTGTGCTCAGTTCTGGAGCCTCATATATGGAAATGCATCAACAAGCTGGCACACATCCAGAAGAAGACCACAAAAGCAGTGAATAGACCAGAGACCAAGCAATACACTGAGCTACTGAAGTAACTGGGGATGTTACCTTGAACTGAGGCTGTCATGGGGAAGAAGAAAAATAATGGGCATTTATATACTTTAGTGTTTGCAAAACGGTATCAAGAACCAGTAGGCTTCACCAGTTGTCCTGTCATTGATCCTTGGGTCCTCCTGGCCTTACCATTTGCCCTGCCTCTTTGCCCTCCAGACCTCTAGCACTGTCTTCCACGTGCAGCTAAACTCACACTTGGGGTTGTTTCTCCCAAGAAATATGGGGGCTCCTTGGAAGCAGGGATTGTCTTGCTATTTCTGCTTATTGCCCTAGCACTTGGCACATGGAAAGCACTTATTAACTTCTTTTTTATTCATTCACTTATTATCAAATTTGTGCCCAAAGCAATACCATTATGAGTAGAACCATATTATAAAAGTATACGGGAAGGGGTTAAACAGGAGGTGGGGAGAATGATAAAAGTGCCGGCAAAAGACAGAAGAGGGTAATTAGAAGTAAAAATTTTTGACAAAGGACTGGGTCAAAAGAAGGAATAGAATAAATGGCGGGGCAGGATAGGATAGAGTGGAACATAATTAGTCTTTCATAACATGACTATCATGGAAGTGTTTGGCATGACTACACGTATGTAACCTATGTTGAATCACTTACTTTCTCAGTAAGGGTGGGAAGGGAGGCATGAAGGGGGAGAAGCTGGAACTCAAAGTTTTAAAAACACATGTTGAAAATTGTTTTCATATGCAACTGGGAAAAAAGACATATAGGCAATAGAGTATAGAAATCTTTCTTGCCCTACAAGAAAATAGAGGGGAAGGGAATAAAAGAAGGGAGCTATGTGATAGAAGGGAGTGCAGATTAGGGAAAGGGATAATCAGAATGTACTTGGTCTTGGGGTAGCTGGAGTGGAATTTGGAACTGAAAATCTTGTGGAAGTGAATGTTGAAAACCAAAGAAATAAATTAATTAATAAAATAAAAAACTTTTTTAAAAACCAGAAAACACATTTAAAAAAAGAAAAAAAACATTTTGCAGACGACCAGCCGTTACTTGGATTCATGGTGGT
>JAJHZJ010000131.1:12087588-12188828 GCA_023548195.1 Bettongia penicillata ogilbyi
GGGAGAAGGAGATAAGCAGGGTGGGGGGGGGGATGATGGAAGGGAGGGCAATGGGGAGGAGGGAGCAATTCGAAGTCAACACTCAGGGAGGGACAGGATCAAAAGACAGAATGGAAACAATGGGGGGCAGGATAGGATGGAGGGAAATATAGTTAGTCTTACACAACACAACTGTTATTGAAGTCATTTGCAAAACTACACAGATATGGCCTATATTGAATTGCCTGCCTTCCCGAAGGGAATAGGTGGGGAGGGAGGGATGGGGAGAATTTTGAAATTAAAGTTTTATGAACATCTGTTGAGTATTGTTCTTGCTCCTAGGAAATAAGAAATACAGTTAATGGGGAATAGAAGTCATCTGGCCCTATAGGACAAAAGAGAAGATGGGGACAAGAGAAGGGAGGTATGATAGAAGAGAGGGAAGACTGGTCATAGAGAAAATTAGAATGCTCGGTGTATTGGGGTGGGTGGAGGGGATAAAAGGGGAGAAAATTTGGAACCCAAAATTTTGTGAAAATGAATGTAAAAAGTTAAATAAATAAATTTATATTTAAAAAAATGAAAATAATTGTATTTAAACCTGAGATAATTTATTTTATTATTTAATATTTTCTTGATTATTGTGCATTTTTATCCCTATAATGTTTTGTTGTTTGGGAGAATGTTGGCAAATTAAAAAAAAAACATTCTTTTCCATCTTTGTTCTTGTTTTTGCAGAAGTGTTTCAAATGCCTCTCTATTGGAAATTGCTCTTTTTAAACTAATAATAAAGTTCAGGTTGCATGATGTATGGTTTGGGGTGTACCTCTTCTGTTTTAAGGAATACACTCTCTTCCTTGATTTCTCATAAATATGTGATAATTCAAAAATATTCAAGTTGCCTTTTATTTCAGTTTGAATGTCTTTAATAGGCTACTAATTTCTTTTATTATATAAAATTTTATTGCCTTATGGGAAAAATTGATGCATTTAATATGTCTCTCTGCATTTATTTTTGGAATTTTTAATGCGTTCATATGGTGGTGTCAAATTTGAGTAGATATGAACTTTTTTGGCCATTATTGACTTAGGAAATCATAAATTAACATTATCTATGGTGTATTACATTTTTATTTATTTTCCTAAAAGATTTCCCATTACATTTTACTCTAGTTCTGTCAAGAATCAGGAGCTCTATGGACTTCTTTCAACCTACAAGCAGGGATTTTTATACTTCTACCCTAGTGATTGCATTGTCAATTTTCGTAAACTCCTCCATGTCATTACATGTTCATTTGCCCTGTAGGATTATACCAAATTTTGTTGGTAGATTATTGTTGTTTGCAATATTTTCTCCTTTGCTTCCTGGAATTTTATATTTCAAGCCTTCAGTTCCTTTAGAGTACTGACTACCAAACTTTGTGTGGTCGTATCTGTGGCTCTGTGGTATTTGGATGATTTCTTTCTGGCTCCTTGAAGAATTTTTCACTTTTATCAAGCTCTAGATTTTGGCTATGATATTCTTGGAAGTTTTCACTTTGGAACTTCTTCCAGGAAGTGACCAGTATATATTTTTCTATTTCTACTTTTTCTTCTAGTTCAGAGATATCTGGTCAGATTTCTCTATAATTCCTTGAAGTACAATATCTAGGTTCTATTTTGTTTGTTTGTGACTTTCAGGTAGTGTAATTTTTCTTAAATTATCTCTCCTTAACCTCTTTTTCAAGTCAACTATTTTTCCTATGAGATATTTCATATTGTGTTTTTGTTTTTTGTTTTTTTTACTTTTTAACTTTGTTTTATTATTTAATGATTTCTCACGAAGCCATTAACTTTCATGTGGCCAATTATAATTTTTAATGGGTTACCTTCCTCAGAATTGTTTGGTATGTCCCCAAATATGCCAAAATGTTATGTCACTTTTCATAACTTGCTTGCATACTTCTCATTTATTTGTCACTTAAAATAATTTGTAGTTTTTAAAAATTTCTTTGCATTAACTCTTCTAGGAATGCTTGTAGGCCTTGTGTCTAATCTCCACATTTTACCTTTACTATCTTTGCCAAATTGCTGTGTCAGGTGAACTCCCAGGATTCTTTTGATTTACATTTCTCAGATTATTACTGATTTGGACTAATCTTTCATATAGTTGTTATCAGTTTACAATTTTTCATTTGAAAATTGTTCAACTGCCAGGGCGTGGGTGGTGGCAGCAGAAATAACAGCAGCAGCAGTGCCACAGGCTCCTTCTGGAGATCTGGGCCCACAGATTGTGGGGAATCAAGTGGCTGACACAAAATCTCTAAAACCTAGTCCAGTGTACCCACTCCCACTGCCACCTCTATTGGAAGCAATGTCCTATTTTGACAAAGAGTTAGAAACATAAGTGTTTGAATGGGAAGATAAGTAAAAATCACAAAAGAACTCAGACTATAGTATCTTTATTTATTGACAAGGAAGATCATGTTACACAGCTGGAGCAGGATAGCAGATTCAAGCTCCTACATCAAAATCCTCCAAGGATTTTGAAAATCATGGAAGAAAAGTAGAGAAAAAATTGGGAAGAGAAATGAGAGTGATGCAAGAAAACATGAAAAAATGAGTCAACACTCTACTAAAGGAGACCCAAAAATACTGAAGAAAATAAAACCTTAAAAATGACTAACCCAAATGGCAAAACAAGTCCAAAAATTCAATGAGGAGAAGAATGCCTTAAAAAGCAGACTTGAGGGGTACAGCCAAGATAGCAGAGCAGAAGAGAATTGTTAGAGCTTTCCCACCAAAATGTTCAATGTACCTGTAAAAATGACTCTAAACAAATTCTAGAGCAGCAGAAGACACAAAATGACAGAGTGAGGCAAAGTTCTAGCCCAAGAGAATTTGGAAGGTCAATGGAAAGGATCTATTGCACCAGACTGGGAGCAGAGTACAGTATGGCCATGCTAGCATGACCTGAGAAGGAACAGACCTTAGGGGACAGAATCACAGGTGTTTACTGTAGATTCCTGAGTTCTCAAACCACAAATACTAAGGGCAGCTTCAATGGTCAGTGAAAAGGGTCACTCACCTGACTGAGAGGGGAGCGTGGTCCAGCCCTAGCCCCAGCCCCAGGTAAACTATGGTCACTGCTGGAACAGAGGCTGCTTCTGGAGCCATCAACTTAACAAAGCCCAAAAGTTAAGTGATTGGCTGGAAAAATGAGTAAATGGTGGAAAAATAAAGAGACTATAGATTCTTACTGTCTTGGTGAAGAAGGATTTTTTTGTGAAAAGGAAAATCAAAGCATACAGGGAGAAGAAGACAGCAAAACCAAAGTACCTGAATACAAAGATTCTAAAAAAATATGAATTGGTCCCAGGGTATTGAAAAGATCAAAAAAAGATTTTGAAACTCAAGTCAAAGAAGTAGAGGAAAAATTGGGAAGAGAAATGAGAGTCGTGCAAGAAAATAATGAAAAATGAGTCAACAGCTTGCTAAAGGAGTCCCCCTCCCAAAAAGCTGAAGAAAATAAAACCTTTAAATTTATACTAACACATACGAAAAAAGAGAGTCAAAAAGCCAATGAGAAGAAGAATGAATCAAATGGCTCCAAATGCTCACTGAAGAAAATAATTCTTTAAAAATTAGAATGGAGCAAATGGAAGCTATTGACTTTATGAGAAATCAATAATTTTTAAAACAAAATCAAAAGAATGAAAAAATCAAACACAATGTGAAGTATCTCATTGGAAAAGCAGATCACTTGGAAAATGGATCCAGGATATACAGCTTAAAAATTATTTGACTACTTGAAATCAGAGGGGAAGGGGATAAAAGGAGGAATAACAGGAAGGACAACAGATTTGGGAAGGGATAATCAGAAGCTACCATGTTGGTAGATGGATAAGTCAAAGGAGAGAATTGAATAAATGGAGGATAGTACAGGCCAGAGGGAAATATAGTTAGTCTTTCCAAGCATCAGTGTTATGGAGGTATTTTGCATAACCACACAAGTGTAATTAATATTGAATGGTTTGCCTTCTCAATGAGGGAGTGGAAGGAGGGAGAAAATGTGAACTTTAAAGCTTTAAAAATGAATTTTAGTAATTGTTTTTACATGTAACTAATGAAAAGATATGTAAGCAATGTGGTACAGGAATCTATAGTGCCCTGCAGGAAAATGAAAAGGAAAGGGATAAGGAGGGAAGGGAGGTGATAGAAGGGAAGGCATATGGGAAGAAAGGGTGATCAGAATACACACTCTCCTGGGGTGAGGGTAAGGGAGAGAAAGGAAGAAAATTTGAAATTCAAAATTTTGTGGAAATAAATGTGAAAACTGAAAATAAATAAATTTACATGAAAAAGAAGAATTGGTCCAATGGAAAAGGAATTCGAAAATGTCACTGAAGAAAATAATTTCTTAAAAATAGCAGATAGAAGCTAATGACTTGATGAGAAATCAAGAAATTATAAAGCAGAACCAAAAGAGTTAAAAAATAGAAGACAATGTGGAATATCTCATTGGAAAGATGACTGACCTGGAAAAGAGATTCGGAAGAAATAATTTACAAATTATCTGACTACATAAAAGCCAAGATCAGAAAAAGACCTAGACGTCATCTTTCTAGAAATTATCAAGGAAAGCTGCCCTGATAGTCTACAACCGGAGGGTAAAAAAAAATGAAACTGAAAGCATTCCCCTGATCAACTCTGGGAAGAGATCCATAAAAGGAAAACTTCTAGGAATATTTTAGTCAATTCCAGAGTTCCCAGGTCAAGGAGAAAATACTGCAAGCAGCTAGAAAGAAATAATTCGAGTATTGTGGAAATTCAATTAGAATAACACAAGATCTAGCAGATTCTATATTAAGATTTCAAAGGGCTTAGGATATGATGTTCCAGAGGGCACAGAAGCTAGGATTAAAACCAAGAATGACATACCCAGCAAAACTGTGTATAATAGGGAGAAAAATGATCATTCAATGAAATAGAAGACTCCCAAGCATTCTTGATGAAAATAGCACAGCTGAATAGAAAATTTGACTTTTAAATAAAAGAATCAACAGAAGCATGAAAAGGTTAATCAAAAATAGAAATCATAAGAGACTTATTAAAGCTTAACTGTTTACATTCCTACATCGAAAGATAGTATTTGTAATTCATGGGGCCTTTGTCAGTATTAGATGGATAGATAGATAGATAGATAGATAGATAGATAGATAGATAGATAGATAGATAGATACATAGATATAAAGGGGTTACAGAGAAAAACATTGGGAGTACAAAGGGAGAGACAAAATGGGGCACGTTATCTCACATCAATGATATAAGAAAAAGGTTTTCCAATGAAGGGGAAGGTTAGTGGGGTGAGAAGGAATAAGTGAAGTTTATTTTCTTTGGATTAGGCTTAAGGAGGGAATAACATACACACAGACACAAACACACACATATTTATATATATGCACTAAATTTCCCTATAGCAAAGGAGAAGGGAAGAGAGTAAGAGGATGAAGATGATAGAAGGAAGGACAAATTGGAGTGGGGTAGTCAGAAGCAAACACTTTAGAAAGAGGACAGGGTCAAAGGAGAAAACAAAATAATGGGGACAGGATAGGATGGAAGGAAAAAAATAGTCTTTTACAACATGACTATTATGGAGGTGTTTTGCATAACTACACATATATGGCCTATGATCAATTGCTTGTTTTCTCAATGGGGTTGAGTCAGGAAGGAAGGGAGAGAATTTGGAACTCAAGGTTTTACAAACAAATGTTAAAAAAAATTTTTATATGCAACTGGGAAATAAAATATACTGTAATGATGTATAGAAATCTATCCTGCCCCTCAAAAAAGTAAAGGGAAGGGTATAGGAGGAGGAGGTGATAAAGGGAAGATTAGACTGTGAAAAGGGGTCCTCCGAATGCATGCCATCCCCGGGGTGTGGTGGAGGGAAAATATGGGTAGAAAATTTGGAACTCAAAATCTTGTGGAAATGAATGTTGAACGTTACAAACTAAAAATAAATAAATTTAAATCTTAAAAAAAGAAAATTGTTCATATCTTTTAACCAGTTTTTTACTGGAGAAAGGACTTTGGTTTCACATATTTCTCATAATCTTCTATGTAGCTTGTATATCAAACATTTATCAGAGATATTTGATAGATTTTTCCCCAGTCAGTCGTTTCGCTTCCTTTTAATTTTTTTTCTTTTTATAAATTTTTAGTTTTCAACATTCATTTTCTTTTTTTTTTTACTTTATTTATTTATTTATTTAATTTTCTTACATTCATTTTCACAAATTTTTGGGTTCCAAATTTTCTCCCCTTTTATCCCCTCCCCCCACCCCAATACCCCAAGCAATCTAATTTTCCCTATCTCCAATCTGCCCTCTCTTCTGTCATCTCTCCCTTCTCTTGTCTCCATCTTCTCTTTTCTCCTGTAGGGCCAGATGACTTTCTATTCCTCCTTAACTGTATGTCTTCTTTCCTAGTTGCAACATCAATACTAAACAGTTGTTCCTAAAACTTTGAGTTTCAAATTATCCCCATCCCTCCCTCCCCACCCATTCTCTTTGGGACAGCAGGCAATTCAATATAGGCCATATCTGTGTAGTTCTGCCAATGACCTCCCTGATAGTCGTGTTGTGTAAGACTAACTGGATTACCATCCCTCCTAACCTGCCCCTCCTTGTTTCTCTTCTGTCTTTTGATCCTGTCCCTCCCCAAGTGTTGACTTCAAATTGCTCCCTCCTCCTTTTGCCCTCCCTTCCATCACCCCCCCTTGCAATATCTCTTTCTCCCCCACTTTCTTATACTGTAAGATAGGTTTTCATACCAAAATGAGTGTGCATTTCACTCCTTCGTTTAGTCAAATGTGATGAGGGTAAAGCTTCTTGTTTTTTTTTTTCTCAGCTCTCCTCTTTTTCCCTCCACTAAGAAAAACTCCTACCTGCCTCTTAAATGATATATAGTTACCCCCTTCCCTTTCCCTCTCTTTCCTCCCCCTACATTTCTCTCTCACCATTTACCCTAGTTTCTTTTAAGGTATGGTCTCATCCTATTCAGTTCAATCTGTGCTCTCTATCTCTGTATGTGTGTGCATGTGTGTATGTGTGTGCATGCGTGTACATGTGTGTGTATGGTTCCACCAACTACCCAGATACTGAAAAGTTTTAAGAGTTAGAAATATTGTCTTTCCCTGTATGAGTGTAAACAGTTCACTTCTGGTAAGTCCCTTAAGACTTCTCTTTGCTGTTTCCTTTTTCATGCTTCTTCTCATTCTTGTGTTTGAAAGTCAAATTTTCTTTTCAGCTCTGGTTTTTTCATCAAGAATGATTGAAAGTTCTCTGTTTCATTGAAAGACCATATTTTCCCTTGAAGTATTATACTCAGTTTAGCTGGGTAGGTGATTCTTGGTTTGAGTCCTAGTTCCTTTGCCTTCTGGAATATCCTATTCCACGCCCTTCAATCCCTTAATGTAGAAGCTGCTAGATCTGGGGTTATCCTGTTTGTATTTCCACAGTACTGGAATTGTTTCTTTCTAGCTGCTTGTAAGATTTTTTCCTTGAGCTGGGAGTTCTGGAATTTGGCCACAATGTTCCTAGGAGTTTCTCTTTTTGGATCTCTTTCAGGTGGTGATCGATGGATTCTTTCAATACTTATTTTGCCCTCTGGTTCTAGAATGTCAGGGCAGTTTTCCTTGATAATTTCATGGAAGATGATGTCTAGGCTCTTTTTTTGATCATGACTTTCAGGTAGTCCCATAATTTTTAAATTGTCTCTCCTGGATCTATTTTCCAGGTCAGTTGTTTTTCCCATGAGGTATTTCACATTCTCTTCCATTTTTTCGTTCTTTTGGTTTTGTTTGGTGATTTCTTGGTTTCTCATAAAGTCATTAGACTCCATCTGTTCCATTCTAATTTTGAGAGAACTATTAAATTCAGTGAGCTTTTGAGCCTCTTTTTCCATTTGGTTCATTCTGCTTTTGAAAGCATTCTTCTCCTCATTGGCTTTTTGAACCTCCTTTGCCAATTGGGTGAGCCTATTTTTCAAGGTGTTAATTTCCTCAGCATTTTTTTGGGTGTCTTTTACCAAGGTATTGACCCGGTTTTCATACTTTTGTTGCATCTCTGACATTTCTCTTCCCAGTTTTTCCTCCACCTGTCTAACTTGCTTTTCAAAATCCTTTTTGAGCTCTTCCAGGGCCTGAGCCCACCCACCAACCCCCTGGGGTGTCTGGGGTACTGAGGCCCCACCCTCCACGTCTTTCCCTGATGGCAAGAATACGTCCTCATCATCAGATCCGAAGGTCGGGATCATTTGCATTTGTTGGAAAAAACTCTCTAAAGTCTTATTTTTCTTCCCTTTTCTAGGCATTTTCACAGCCAGTTACTTGACTTCTGAGATTCCTTTCCCCGCCCCCGCCTGGATCCACCCAGCTAGTGCTTGGCCTCTGAGATTTAAATGGGCTTTTCTCCTGCCGGCTGTCAATCAGTGAGCTTTAGTTCAGGTGCTGGGGTGAGGCCAGGGCCGCCTCCGAGACTCTGATCCCTCAGGGGCTTTATGCAGAGACTTTCAGGAATGGAGTGGGTGGGGGCGGGGTGGGGGGCCCACCTCCCAAACCCCGCTCCCCTGGGGGCTTTAAGCAGAAGCCTTCAGTAACAGAGCGGGGTGGGGGCAGGGCTGTCTCCCAGGCTCAACTCCGTCAGGTCCTATACAGGAATCTTCCGTAATGAAGATCCTGCCTGCCGCTGGGGGGTTCCTGGGTCCCGGTCTGCTGCCGCCTCAGCCACCGCCCACACCTCTGCCTCCGCCGCTTCCTGTCCCCGTCTCTGCCGCCGCCGCTTCCTCCCAAGGGGGCCTGAGTCACGGAGACGCCCTGCTTCCCCTCTCCTCCAGCCTGGCCTCTCTCACTGACCTGCTTCTGTGGGCGGAGGGACTTTCCCGGCTGCCGGAGCTTCCGTCTCTGAAGCCTGCTCGGATCAGCTTCTCTGGTGCCGTGGCCAAGGCAGCGTTGGGCTTGGGGTCCACTTTCCTGGGCGCGCCGGACTCTGGGGATGGGTCTCCAGGGCTCCCTGGAACGGAAATCTCTTCACCTCTGCTTCTGCACACCTTTTATTGACCCAGAAGTTATGGGGGACTCTTTTTACATTAAATCTATGGGCTTTTGGTTTCGGAGCTCGTAAATGTGCATCCTTCTGCTCCGCCATCTTGGCTCCGCCCCTCAACATTCATTTTCACAAGATTTTGATTTCCAAATTTTCTCCCCATGTCTCGTCTCCCCTCACTCCATGACATCATGCATTCTGATAACCCCTTCCCCCAATCTGCCTTCTCCTTTCACATTCCCTCCCTTCCCTTATTCCCATGTCCTCCATTTACTTGTAGGGCAACATAGATTTCTATACCCCATCACCTGTGCTTCATAGCACACAGGTAGTTTGCTTTTTAGAAGCTCAATGTTCAGAAATTTAGACCCAGCATAAAATAAAATCAATACAACCTGGAAGGTCAATAGCAAAGGTCTGTTGCACCAGTCTGAGAGAAGAACACAGCTCAGCATGGGCCATGACAGCACAGACAGGGATGATGCAGGCCCCAGGGGAACAAATCACCAGCAGCTGTGGCAGTGTCCAGACTTTTCAACCCATAAATGCCAAAGACACCTTAGAAGGTCAGTAGAAAAGGTCTGTCAGTCCTGGGTGAGAGAGGGGGTGTTCAACAGCAGCCCCAGGGCAGTAACTACAGTGACTGCAGCAGCAGCAGCAGAGACTGCTTTCAAAATTCTTGACTCACAGATGTGGAGGGATAAGGCAGTTTATCACAGGGGCTTTTAGCCAATCTCTTTGCTGGAACTGAGGCAGGATTCTTTTGTTTTGTCTCTACCTGGATCTGGGTTGTAGTCCTAGAGGCAGTTGTGTGGCAAGAAGGAGAACTGGCATGGCAGAGCTTGTGGTTGTGGTGGAGAGGGAATTCTCCTCACACTTCCAGGGCAGAAAAGTGCTTGTGATCACTCACGGACCATAGCACAGGCCAGAAGAGGAGTAGACACCTCTCTTTTGATACCACCTTGGAGGAACTGAGGATTTGCAGCTCCCTAAAAAGTATATCTGAGGACAGGTGCACAAACCCCCTGAAGCTTGCAATGGTGCAACCTCTGTGCTGGGAGCAGAATCTGCATTAATCAAGAGTTGAAAAGTCATATATTGGCTGGGAAAATGACCAAACAGCAGAAAAAGGGTCAAATTATCCAATCTTACTTTGGTGACAGGGGAGGTAGACACATGTAGGGACAGAGCTCCTGCATCCGAGGCCTACAAGGGAAATATGGGTTAGTCTCACCTCATGTAACAACTCAAAAAGAATTTTGAAAATCAAATCAGAGTGGGGCAGAGCCAAAATGGCAGAGTAAAAACAGGAAAACCTTGAGCTTTCTAAGTCACTCAACCCCAACTGCCTCATCCTGGGTCATCTCCAGTCATCCTGATGAATGGATGGTCACTGCATTCAGATGGCTCTGGAGGAAAATTGAGGTTCGTGACCTGCACAGCCCTCACTCAAAACAAGTCAATTGCAAGTCATGTCATCCTTTCTCTCATGGCACAGTCTTCTTCAGCAGCAAAGGAGCAACACACAATAATACCTATAGCAGCTACCTTGTAGAGTGGTTGTGATGATAGAATCGATTAGTCAATCAATAAGTCAATATGGATTTATTAAGCATATACTGTGTGCCAGGTGCTAATCACTGGAGACACAGATATAAAGGATGAAACAATTCCTCCCTATAAGGAGTTTACATGAGATAATACATGTAAAGCATTTGACTAAGCTTAAAATGTTACTTTAAATGTCATCTATGGTCATTCCTATTACAAATAAACAGCCAGGCTCTTGATTGCTTGTCATGAAATATTAATAGAGGAAAGTGTCTGGCATACTGGTGAAACTTCAGTACAGAATTTATGGAGATGTATGGACACAAATCACACAGAATGAAGTCATGGATGAGTATCAATGTGCACCAGAGGAGTGGTACTAGCATTATTAATAGCACAGATCCATCAAATTATCCAAGTATATATATCTTATTTCTCTAGTAAACTATAAGGATTACATAAACAAAGATGATATCTTCTTAGCTAAAATTTTGCATCTTGACCAATTTTCATAGGCTTAGCTCTTCTCATCAGTACAGTGATCTAAGACAATGCCAAGAGACTCATGAGGGAAAATGTTATATCCACATCCAGAGAAAGAGCAACGAAGTCTGAATGTAGATCAAAACATGCTATTTTCTCTTTTTTTCCTTTCTCGTGTTTTCCCCCTTCGGTTCTGATTCTTCTTTCACAGCCTCACTAATGTGTAAGTGTGTTTCATGTGATTGTACATGTATGACCTATATTGTACTGTTTGTCATTTTAGGGAGGGGTCTGGGGAGGAAGGTAGGGAGAAAAAATTTGAAACTCAAACTCTTATAGAGGTGAATGTTGTAAACTGTCTCTTTGTGTAATTATAAAAATAAAATACAATTAAATGGACAAAATAAAACAAAATTTGGCATCTCTCCCAGGGCCTGTCAAAATGTTCTCCCCAGAGCAGGCATTTAGCAAATGTTGTTTTGAAGTAAATTTGTGCTCATGTGAGGGAAGTCACATTTCTACTGTTCTCTGTCCTGGTTGAACAATGTATGAAATACTGTATTCAGTTCTGGAGCCTCATATATGGAAGTGCATCAACAAGCTGGCACACATCCAGAAGAAGACCACAAAAGCACTGAATAGACTAGAGACCAAGCGATACACCGAGCAACTGAAGTAACTGGGGATGTTACCTTGAAGTGAGGCTGTCATGGGGAAGAAGAAAAATAATGGGCATTTATATACATTAGTGTTTGCAAAACGGTTTCAAGAACCAGTAGGCTTCACCAGTTGTCCTGTCATTGACCCCTGGGTCCTCCTGGCCTTACCATTTGCCCTGCCTCTTTGCCCTCCAGACCTCTAGCACTGTCTTCCACGTGCAGCTAAACTCACACTTGGGGTTGTTTCTCCCAAGAAATATGGGGGCTCCTTGGAAGCAGGGATTGTCTTGCTATTTCTGCTTATTGCCCTAGCACTTGGCACATGGAAAGCACTTATTAAGTTCTTTTTTATTCATTCACTTATTATCAAATTTGTGCCCAAAGCAATACCATTATGAGTAGAACCATATTATAAAAGTATACGGGAAGGGGTTAAACAGGAGGTGGGGAGAATGATAGAAGTGCCGGCAAAAGAGAGAAGAGGGTAATTAGAAGTAAATATTTCTGAGGAAGGCCTGGGTCAAAAGAAGGAATAGAATAAATGGGGGGGCAGGATAGGATAGAGTGGAATATAATTAGTCTTTCATAACATGACTATCATGGAAGTGTTTGGCATGACTACACATATGTAACCTATGTTGAATCACTTACTTTCTCAGTAAGGGTGGGAAGGGAGGCATGAAGGGGGAGAAGCTGGAACTCAAAGTTTTAAGAACAAATGTTGAAAATTGTTTTCATATGCAACTGGGAAAAAAGACATATAGGCAATAGAGTATAGAAATCTTTCTTGCCCTACAAGAAAATAGAGGGGAAGGGAATAAAAGAAGGGAGCTATGTGATAGAAGGGAGTGCAGATTAGGGAAAGAGATAATCAGAATGTACTTGGTCTTGGGGTAGCTGGAGTGGAATTTGGAACTCAAAATCTTGTGGAAGTGCATGTTGAAAACCAAAGAAATAAATTAATAAAATAAAAAACTTTTTTAAAAACCAGAAAATACATTTAAAAAAAGAAAAAAAGCATTTTGCAGACGACCAGCCGTTACTTGGATTCATGGTGGTCTAGGTAATTTGCCAAAATAATTGTTCTATACTCAGGTTTTCAGTCTACTGGACTCATTGCTGGGAGACCCTGACCTCTAATTAGGAGAATGAGGCTTCTCTTTCTTACATTCAGGGGCTTGCCAAAAATTCCTTCCTTCCTTCCTTCCTTCCTTCCTTCCTTCCTTCCTTCCTTCCTTCCTTCCTTCCTTCCTTCCTTCCTTCCTTCCCTTCCTTCCTTCCTTCCTTCCTTCCTTCCTTCCTTCCTTCCTTCCTTCCTTCCTTCCTTCCTTCCTTTGAAATTGCTGGGCTTAAAACCTAGGAAGTCTGAGTTTAAACCTCATCTCTGACATTGGATGCATAACACTTGGATCCTCATTCTGTTTTTAATGTGGTTCTACTCATAACGGTATTGTTTGGGGCATAAATTTGATAATAAGTGAATGAATAAAAAAGAACTTAATAAGTGCTTTAATAAGTGGCACTAATTATATTAAGCTTCAAGTCAGCTTTTACACTCTCCTCTTTCACCCTCATCAGGAGACATTTTAATTCCTCTTCACTTTCTGCCAATCAAGTGGCATTCTCTGAACGTCTAATTTTTTTTTTTTACTGTTACTCCCAGCAACCTTAATTCAAGTTTTGAATCATCCAACCCAACATTTTGCTTGATGTCCTTTGAATATAACTTAAATAAATATACTTAAATGAATAATGTGACAATATACAGCCTTGGCATATTCCTTTTCCAATAGTAAATCAATCAGTTATTCCAAGCTTGGTTCTAACAACTGTTGCTTCTTGACCCACATACAGGTTTTTCAGGAAACAAGTAAGATGATCTAGCAATCACATCTTTTTTGAGGAATTGCAACTTCATCTATCTCACAAGTACCTCATTTTCATTTTTTGTTACTTGGTGTGTTTACTGTTGTTTCTCAGTAAGAGAGCATTATAAAGATTTCAAGTCACTTCTGTGGAAGTAGATGTTTCTATATTTCAGGAGTGATATTTCCTTTCTTGGGTAAGAATTTTCCAAATAACTTACTATCAGATCAGATGTAAGAAGGCATCTGCAACCATGTTTAATTGCTCACTAACACTCATCAACATTTGACTACTTAAGACAATTGGCCTGCTTCTTTTCTCCTCTATATCAGATGAATATAAACTAATGGAGCTTCTACTAGATAAAAACAGAGAGTAAAAGCATATCTGTGTATGGACCAAAGTGTCTCAGGAACTTAGGGTGACAGATTAAAGTAATACAGATGGATAGTCAAGAAGGGAAATCGCAGACAGTTAAGTTCAAGAAGAGCTATGACTGCAGAATTCTGAACTGCCTTGCATGTTTTATATGGAATACCTGTGCTAAAATTCTCCTAGTACCATTGAATTTTTGAGATGTTATTATAAGCAAAGCACTTTGTAATCTGAAAGCATTAAGTTCAGGGAAAACATTATAAATCTGTATATTACTGAAAGCATGAATAAGGAACTTAGTAACATCTTAATATGTGCCAAGCATTGCGTTAAGGGCTGGAGATACATTTCTACTCTCAGAGAATTCAAGTTCTAATGGGACGCATTTTAAAGATAAAAGGGAACTGAAGATATGAGCAAAGGTAGACAGGAATAAAGAAGTACATTTAGGGAGGCTGTAAGGGCTTAGATCTAAGGCACTTGTTTCTCCTGCCAAGAAAACATTCTAGCAGGTCCTTTACAATAACATTCTGCCTGGGACAGATGACACAGCTCAGATTTCAAAACTTATTGGTTTTCAATGTTAGAGGACTTAAAGACATCAGCCTAGTCTTTTTCTCCAACAAGTGAGGTGCTAAGTCCTATTGATTAACGTGGAGACCATCCATCCTACCTGCTCATTCCCTTGATTTCCTGCTCATCTTTGACATGGTTGATGTTTGGATCTCTGCTGGCTGCTGGAAGATTGGTCTGTTAACGACATCAATGCTGTTGAGTTTAACTGCATCTTGGGCCAGGGACATCCCAGGTAAGTGAAGTAATAGAGATCCCTGAGTCATCCACACAGAGTGGGGAGTCCTCGATCTCCCAAGAAGAGGGTGGAAATTTACTCCTATTGTGGAATAGAGGCCACTGGTGAGGATGGACAGGGCTCCTTCCCCAGAAAAACAAGCTGATCATTTGGGGTAGATGGTGGAGTAGGGAGCTATGTCAGAGTTACAAAGGTACACAGGCCATCCTTAGGTTGGTCTAGCATCAATACATGTTTCTGTGGTCAGGAACAAGATAGTGGGACTGAGGGGACTGTTTGAGCACTGAGGAGGTTCCCTTGAGAATATTTATCTCTCACTTGCACTACATCATCTGCGACTTTCTCAATGCTCAGGTCAGCCCTGTTCTGCTGATTTCTCTCTTGATTCCATCATTCACACCTAGGTCAAACAATATTCCTAGACTTCTTACAAACCTTCTGTGTCTTCCCTTTGCCTCTAGGATCAATGCCTGATTCCTCACCCTGACATTTAATGTCCAACCCAACTCTCCAGTTCATTTTACTCTCCTTTGAACACTTCCCATTCCACTCGAACTAATCAATCAGCTTTTCCCAGAATTTAACCCTCATCTCTCTGCTCTAAGTGTTTGTATAAGCTGCTCCTCATCCTTAGAATGTACTCTCTCCTCTCTGCCTTCAGAGCCTTGACTTCCTTCAAAGAACAGTTCAAATGCCTCATGCTCCATGAAAACCTCTTTGATCTCTCCAGGTGATTGTGTTCTCTCATTGCTCAGATTCCCTCATATAATTGTCTTTTGAATACATTTAATGAGGAGTCACTCTATACTCATGATCCTTGTAACCTGGAGTATCCAGGTACTACCAGGTGAGAGGAAGCCAAAGATGAATGTGAAGATCCCCTTGCCTAGTTCTCTCCTGTCTCTCTTTGTGCTAGTCCCTTACCTGAACTGTTCTGTCTGTTCACAGAGCAGTGCCATAGCTCCAATCTGAGTGAGATGTGAGGTCTTTGAAAAGAAATGGGGGTGCAGGGAGGGAGGAACAGACCTTTCCAGGGCCTTAGAATATACAGCATGTTGGGACTAGGGAATTTCTTCAAGATTTCTGTTTTCCATTCCGGGGAGGGCCGAGTAGGGGCGGAGAGGGGCGGTGGGGTTGGGGGGGTGGGCTCGCCCGCGACCTCTGCCCTGGACTCGGAAAGGGGACGGGGAGCTTGAGGCAAAGAGCTCAGTGACCGAGGCCACGCAGGTGACCCGACAGGCACCGCTGGCGGGCGGTCCCGGCCTGGTCACTGGGGCGGCGGTCGGTCAGTCTCGCTGACCCTCTCCGGGTCGGTCCCCAGAGGATTTCGTGTTTCAGTACAAGTTTGAGTGTTACTTCACCAATGGCACGGAGCACGTGCGCCTTGTGGTTAGAGGGATGTACAATGGCCAGGAATTTGCCCGCTTTGACAGCGACTTGGGGCACTTCGTGGCGGTGACGGAGCTGGGGCGGCCCGATGCTGAGTATTGTAACAGTCAGGAGGAGATCCTGGAGGAATATCGAGCCTACGTGGACACGCTTTGCAGACACAACTACAACACTGACAAGCCCTTCACGGTGGACAGAAGAGGTGAGTGACCCCGACCCTCACCCCCTGACTTTCGGAGCCGGAACCCGGGGCCGGGGAGGGCAGTCCCCCTGACCCCAGACCTGAGTATGTGTCCTGAGCTGACCCCGAGGAGGCTGGACCCCCGCCCCATCTGCCCCGCAGCCTCCCTCCTTGTCCCCAACCCCGGACAGGACCGCCCAAAAGGGCTGGGTCAAAACCGGGGCCGAGGGGACCCTGTGCAGACCCAACAGTCCCGATGGGGACGATGGGAGCCTGGAGGACCTCAACCCCACCCTGGACAAGGGAGAGCACCTCTGAGCCTGTGCTGGACACCTCTGGGAGAGGCCTTCAAGTACAAACAGCCACAGAGACTCTCATCACAAGAAAAGGACATCTCTCTGTCTCCTGACACTTTGTCTCTCTCACCGCTCAGTCCAGCCCAGAGTGACCATCTCCCCCTCCAAGACAGACGCCCTGCAGCATCTGCTGGTCTGCTCTGTCACTGGCTTCTATCCAAGCAAGAGCAAAGTCATCTGGTTCAAGAATGGGCAGGAGGAGACAGCTGGGATCGTGTCCACGGGTGTGATACAACATGGAGACTGGACCTACCAGACCCTGGTCATGTTGGAAATGACTCCCCAGAGCAGAGATGTCTACACCTTCAGTGTGGAGCATGCCAGCCTACAGAGTCCCATCAGTGTGGAATGGAGTGAGAGCCATCTCCCTTACCCTGTCCCCAACTTGTCCCCTCTCTCTAACCCCAGGACAAGAAGACCTGTATCTCTGGAGGTCCTTTAGTGAATGTCCCCACAGACCCCTTTTCTATGCCTTGGATATCCTACTCCCTCTCCTAGCATAGCTTCGTGACTGAGCATTGAGCTAGCATCCGTAGAACCCTGGTGTTTTGTGGAAACACGTATTCCTCAACAGAAGGAACTTGCAGAATTTTAGTCCATCCTCTCCAAAATTCTCTTGACTATCCCTTTCCCTAGGAGGTAGATTATCTTTACCTCTGGGAATTCTCTCCTACTATGTCTCTGGGAGTCAAGAAATGGAAAATGTCCTCAAAAAAGCAGTCGTTCTCCCTAACCTCACCCCTGAACACACTTGGCGTTTTTTCCTTCCATTTCTCACTCAGATGGATATGGAACAGAAATTCAGGTTTCTGCCCCTGCTTACCTCTTCATTTCTTCATGTCCCCTTAAACAAGTCTGGGCTCTGAGGTCACTGGCTCAGGATGGGATGGAGAGGACTGATAAGTAATGAATCCAAGGCATGTTCTCTGCAGGGGCACAGTCTGAATCTACCCAGAGCAAACTGCTGAGTGGAACTGGAGGCTTTGTCCTGGGGCTGATCTTCCTCAGTGTAGGGCTGATCATCCACTTGAAGAACAAGAAAGGTGAGGAGCATGTAGTGAGAGGCTGCATAGAACTCAGGCCATGAGGGAAGATCCATCTTCACTGGACTGGGGCTCTGGCTGTCATCCAAGCTCCTGCCCCTTATCCCATAAAGGGAAACTTATTCCAGGAGGTCAGATGAAAAGCCAGGGGTTGGGAGACATTGAGATCAATATTTCCCAAACCAAAGCCAACCTGAAATAGGAGGATTTGGTGACTGAGGGACAGTGAGAGCCAAATGCTGAGCCTGACAAAGAGGACACTCCTCAGGCTTTTGCAACCCTGAACTTTCCCTTTCCTTTGCTTTTCATTAGAATTCCTCAGACACAGTGGGGTTAAAGTTTAGGATTTCTCATGTTGGGGTGGTAGGTGAACATGCTGATTCTAGGATAGAAAACTCCACACTCTAAGGACTTCACTGTTTGTGACCTTGTATTTTTCTCTTTCTCATTCTTCCTCTGCCTCCATAGGACACACTGGGCCTCAACCTACAGGTAATATCCCTTTTCCTTTTTGGCCAAAGCTCATAATTTTCCAACCCTGAGCTCCCAGGCTATAGGACTAGCTATGACTTTGATTCTGTCTCTCTCTTACTTGGCTCTTTTTCTCCATAACTGGGGCATCAATTGCTCCTTAGGATGAAAGAGGGAGTGGTAGAATCTGTGATATTTTACCCTATTGTTACAAGAAGTTTTCAGTCCTATTCTCCAAATGTCCCATGGTTCAACAGAAGTCCTGCTTTATGTAGGATCCTTTTCCTTCAGGATCAGAGTTTTCAGAGACATCCTCAGGATTCCAGGGAGCAAGGAGAAGAGGAAAAATCTATGTTTTAATGAAAAAAATTAGTAAATCTTTTTTTGAGGTCACAGGAAAGATTAATGGGGACTCTACCTCCAAGGCATCATCAGGCTTTCCCTCTTCCTTGGAGAAGAGATGCTGCTTATAGATCCTGTAGCCTGTAATCACTCTTTTTCCCCCTACAGGCTTGCTGAGGTGAACCTTAGGATTCCATCCTTCAAAGAGAGAGCCTCCCATCCGTATGCTCCTGGTCAGGGTCCCCCGGCATCTAAGAGGGAGGAGCAGTTCAGGAGTTCAGCATTCTCCTGCTCCTAGAGGCCATTTATCTTCCTCCTCCCAAAAGACCCTGTAGTTTTCACCTCCTGTTCTGGATGTTTTCTATACTCTCTTGGTACAGAGCCCCAAGGAGAAGGGAGTATGCTTCTTCTGTCCTCATACAGACTCCCTCTTAGTTACACTGCTATCCTTTCTGCATTTACTGTACTTCTTTTCAGGTATTTGTCCTTAATAAATAAGGTGTCATCTCTATCCTTCACTGTGTCCTGGGACTGCTGAAGGAGTCATATTAAAAAAATAAGGAGGATGGACTAAGAACAGGCTCTGCTCTATGCAAGGGGAAGGAAGAGGCACTTGATAAAAGGAGCCTGGGGCTGAGATCTGGTCTACCTCAAGTGTCACAAGCTGCAGCTGGCCATACCTTTGTCCATAGCTCCTAGTGTAGCACTTTGTATACAGTCAGTGCTTAAGAACTGTTAGTTGAATAAAAGGATTTTGTACGAGGGCTTCCCTGCTTTGTCTGCCCACATTTCCCTTGTTATTCTGTGGAATTGGGAGGGATGCCATAGATCAGGAGGACTGAGTAAACCCAAGTTGGTTTAGAATTTTCCTTTCTACCATCTTTTACCATCCCTGTTTAAGTCTCTATTTGCAGCCTGAATACTTGCATACTCATTAACTGTTCTCCTAGGACAGGGGATTCCATGTGTAAAACCAGTGAGCCACCTCTCTCTGACTAGTTAGCTCGGTTTCTGTCTTCTCCTTGCTTATTTGGTCTTCCTTTCTCTCAGCGGGGGCCTTTTGCCCCACTGAGAATTTGTTCAAATCCTGTCAACCTGAAGCACAAACTATTAAGGCCTAGTTTAGCAAGGTCTTAGAGATTCTCATATCAAAATGACAGCATTTACCTTCTGAAAGGGATACTTTTACCTGGGAGATTGGGACTAACTTCATGGAGGAAGAGGCATCTCAGGTAGATTTTTGGAGGAAGAGAGATGGATTTGGGAATACATTGGAGTTGGGTGGTAGGGAGCAGAGAGAAGGGAAGGTGACATCCACTCCAAGCAGAAGAACAGTGTAGACACTGACATGACCTTTCATGTGGATGAGACAAGAGTGGAGGATGAAATAGTTTTCCAGTTTGATTAGTATACAGAGTTTTGAGAAGTGATATATGATCAAGGTAAACAGATATTGGGACTATATTTTAGAGACCTTGACTGTCTGGAGTCAGTCATTTAATTTATATATAGTAGGTAATGAAAAACCACTCAAGATTTCTCACTTTAACCCATTTTATATTAACCTTAACTAGATAGAGAAATGCCCCACTAAAGGAGACTGAACAGTGTGGATAGAGTTAAAGACAAACAATTAAGTTTTACATGTTGTCTGGGACTGGCCCTCATGCCCCAAATTTTATCTACTTGAAAAGTTAATACATTATTGGCAAGTGTGATAATTCATTTCAGGAAATACTTTTTTGGCTCAGTAGTATTTTTTTCCAATTACATGTAAAGATAATTTTCAACATTCACTTTTAATAAGATTTGAGTTCCAAATGTTTTTCACTGTCCCTCCTTCCCTCTCCTCTGCCCTTCCCAAGACAGCACACAATCTGATATGTTATACATGTACTATTATATTAAACATTTCCACATTAGTCATGTTGTGAAAGAAGAAGCAGAACACAAGGGAAAAACCACAAGAAAGAAAATATAACAAAACAAGTGAAAATATTATGCCTTGCTCTGCATTCAAACTCCAGAGTTCTTTGTCTGGATGTGGATAGCATTTTCCCATCATGAGTCTTTTGGGATGTCTTAGATCATTGTATTACTGATCAGAGCCAAATCTATCAAAGTTGATCATTGTATAATGTGACTGTTACTGTGTACAATGTTTTCCTGCTGCTGCTCATTTCACTCAGCATCACTTCATATAAGACCAGGTTTTTCTGAAATCCATCTACTTGTCATTTCTTCTAGCACAATAGTATTCCATTGCATTCATATATCACAGCTTCTTCAGCCATTCCCCACTTGATGGGCATGCCCTCGATTTCCAGTCCTCTGCCACCACAAAAAACTGCTACAAACATTTTTGTAAAGTGAATCCTTTCGCATTTTTTATGATCTATTTGGGATATAGACCTAGTAATAGTATTGCTGAATCAAAGGGTATGTACAGTTTTATAGCCCTCAGGGCTTAATTCCAAATTGCTCTCCAGAATGATTGGATCAGTTCACAAGTCTACTAATAATGTGTTAGTGGTCCAATTTTCCCACATTTCTTCTCCAATATTTGTCATTTTCCTTTTGTGTCATATTAGCTTATCAGATGGGTGTGAGGTGGTACCTCAGAGTTGCATTGCTCTAATCAGTAGTGATTTAGAGCATTTCTTTGTATACCTGTATATAGCTTTAATATCTTCATCTAAATACTGCCGGTTCATATCCTTTGATCATGTATCAATTGGGGAATGAGTTGTATTCTTATAAATTTGACTCAATTCTCTATATATTTTAGGAATGAGGTTTTTATCAGATACACTGGCAGTAAAAATTGTTTCCCAACTTTCTACTATCCTTCTCATTTTGTTTGTCTTGGCTTTTTAATGTAATCAAAACTTTTTAATTTAATGTAGTCAAAACTATCTGATTTTGCATTTCATAATGTTCTGTCTCATGTTTGGTCATAATTCTTCCCTTCTCCATACATCTGACAGGTAAACTAATCCTTGCTCTACTAATTTGCTTATGGTATCACCCTTTATGACTAAATCACCAACCCATTTTGACCTTATCTTGATATGTGATGTAAGATGTTGGTCTATGCCTAGTTTCTGCCATACTATTTTCCAGTTTTCCCAGCAATTTTTGTCAAATGGTCAGTTCTTAACCCAGAAGCTGGATTCTTTGAGTTTATCACACAATAGATTACTATATTTATTGACTGCTTTGTCTTATGTACCTAACCTATTCCATTGATCCATCACTCTGTTTCTTAGCCAGTATCAGATAGTTTTGATGATTTTTGCTGCATGATAGTTTTAGGTCAGGTACAGCTAGGACACCTCCCTTTGCATTTTTTCCCCCATTAGTCCTCATGATATTCTGAACCTTTTGTTCTTCAAGATGGACTTTATTATTTTTTTCTGGTTCCATAAACAATATTTGGTAGTTTGATTGGTGTGGCATTGAATGAGTAAATTAATTAGGTAAAATCGTCATTTTTATCATATTAGCTCAGCCTACCCATGAGCAATTCCATCTTTCCAATTATTTAGATCTCAGTTTATTTTTGTGAAAACTGTTTTGTAATTTTGTTCTTATAATTCCTGTATTTGTCATGTCCGGCAGACTCCCAAATAATTTATATAGTCTGTATTTATTTTCACTGGAATTTCTCTTTCCATATCTTGCTGCTAGGGTTTCTTAGTAATATATAGAAATTCCAATGATTTATGTGGATTTATTTTCTATCCTGAAACTTTGCTGAAGTTATTAATTATTTCAAGTAGTTTTCCATTTGATTCTCTAGGATTCTGTAAGTATATCACCATATCATCTGCAAAGAGTGATGATTTTGTTTCCTTATTGTCTATTCTAATTCCTTCAATTTCAGCAAAACTGTTAATAGTCACAATTGTAAGGCATTCAGGAAAGTCACAGCAATAAATGTTTTGTCCAGCCCAGGGTATTGTGTGCGCCCATTTCTTTCAGTTGTTGTGAAAGGATGTAGATTTTCACAGTACTAGACCGTAAATTCATCAACAAGCATTTATTAAATATTTGCTATGTTCCTTCTGCTGGACTAGTTGCCAGAAATAAAAGGATACAAAAAATCAAGCAGTCCCTGTCCTGAAGAAATTTCTAATTTATCTAGGGAAACAACATGATGAAGTAACCACAGACCTGAGCTACAGCAAAAGCGTAGGGATGCTCTTTCCCAGGAAGGAGTCTCTCTGCTCTGGGCTGCCTCTGTTACTGGGTATAATCCTGGGGTGTCTGTGTTTGTCCTTCATTGCCAAAGAAGACCGTGTCATCAGAGAAATAATGACATGACTTGCAGTTGATTTTGTTTTGAGTGAGAGAGGGCTGTGCAGGTCACCAGCCTCACTTCTCCTCCAGAGCCATCTGAATTCAGTGAGCAGATATTCATCAGGATGACTGGAGATGACCCAGGGTGAGGCAACTGAGGTTAAGTGAGTTGCCCAAGGTCACACAACCAGTGAGTGTTAAGCGTCTGAGATGAGATTTGAACTTAGATCCTCCTGACTCCTGCACTGGTGCTCTATCCACTGCACCATCTAGCTACCCCACTTAGAGCAGCGACTTAGCCAATGAATGACCAATCCCCAACGCTGAAATCACTTTGCAGCCTAGCTCTGGTTAGGTTACTCACCAACTAAGTGAGAAGGAATTACAAATTGAATGACAGGAAGAGTTGAGACACCAAGGAGCTCATAAAGAAGAAAATTCAATGAAAATCCAGAGTATAAGCAAGTAACTTAAGAGATCATAAGGCTAGAAAAAATTATAAGTTATGCAAAAGGATTACTGAGATCTCTTAAATGTTACAAGATAAAGGAAAATGAAGCAACAAGATACAGCTCTATGCAAATTCAAAAAGTATATTTGAATAATAAATTCCAGTCATTCAAGGAGAAATAAACTAATAAAAGAAGAAATTAAGAATGGAAATGTATCAGAAGTTATGACTGTCAATGCAGTAATAATAAATTCAATTGACAAGTTAGAAAAAATAACTCACTAGTGGAAAATTTCAACAAAGAAAGGAAAGAGCAATTGACAGATTTGTAATACAAAATATTTAAGTGGAGAAAGTAGACAGAAAAGCAAAATGCTTTAAAAGTTATAATGAGAAAGTATGGACCTAAGAGATGAGAAGAGAGGACATCTCCCCCATATTTCTAGAGAGTTGTGGATGTGGAAAACTGAAAATAATTACTTTTTCAATACATTGGTTAACTTTGATAAAAACATTTTTTCCATTCTTTTAAAAAAATTCTACAAGGCATGATTTTCTAGGGGGATGGGTAATGTAGAAAATGTAAACTATGTCAATAAAAATTTATTTTTTTATAAAGAGATGATTAGTAACTCCAGAGAGAATAGTTTCAGTCAGGTGATGAATTCATAACAGACAATATAAAACCTTGAAAGGGAACTTGGAACAAGGTTTTGAGAAGTTTTAAATACTTCACAAAATAGACTACATGATCCTGAAATGTGCCTAACTCTCAACTTTTCCTACTGCATTTTTTAGATCTTATAGAAAGCTCAGGGATACATACATACGGATATATATATATATATATATAATGTTATATTTATAACATATAACAATATAATATGTAACATACAGAAAACAGGAATAAGGTAAGTGGAAATAGGTACAGAAGTCTAAATAATGACATCACCTATGGTTCTAAAGACAAACAATGCTGAGTACTAAATGTGGTTATGGTAGAGGTAACATGACTATGAAAATGGAATTAAAAAGCCAGTGGTTATGTTGAAAAGTGCTAGAAATTAAATGAAAGACCAGAGCCCCAAAGTACCACATATTAGTTATCATGCTCAGCACTGTGCTGCTTAATTTGACAAAAATCAAGTTTTGAGTGTCTGTTTAGGTGACATCTGTCTTATCCAGAAGCACAGTGATAACCCTAATATACTTCTATTTTTTAATTTTTTTATTCATTCATTCATTCATTCATTCATTTAACTCAACATCCATTTTTACAAAATTTTGGGTTGCAAATTTTCTCCCCATTTCTGCCCTCCCCCACACCAAAACACCAAGCATTCTAGTTGCCCCTATCACCAATCTGCCCTCTCTTCTAACATCCCTCCCTTTCCTTGTCTCCATCTTCTCTTTTGTCATGTAGGGCCAGATAACTTTCTATACCCCATTACCTGTATTTCTTATTTCCTAGTAGTAAGAACAATACTTGACAGTTGTTCCTACAACTTTGACTTCCAACTTCTCTTCATCCCTCCCTCCCTACCCATTCCCTTTGGGAAGCAAGCAATTCAGTATAGGCTACATCTGTGTAGTTTTGCAAATGAATTCCATAATAGTCGTGTTGTAGGACGTTAACTTTATTTCCCTCCATCCTATCCTGCCCCTCATTGCTTCTATTCTCTCTTTTGATCCTGTCCCTCACCAAGAGTGTTGACTTCAAATTGCTCCCTACTCCCATTGCTCTCCCTTCCATCATACCTCCCCCCCACCCTTCTTATCCCCCTCTCCTTCACTTTCCTGTATTGCAAGATAGGTTTTCATACCAAAATGAGTGTGCATTTTACTCCTTCCTTTAGTCGAATGTGATGAGAGTAAGCTTCATGTTTTTCTCTCACCTCCTCTCTTTTTCCCTCCACTGAGAAGTCTTTTGCTTGCCTCTTTTATGAGAGATAATTTGCCCCATTCCATTTCTCCCCTTCTCCTCCCAATATACTTCCCTCTCACCACTTAATTTCATTTTTTAAGATATGATCCCATCCTATTCAATTCACTCTGTGCTCTGTGTGTTCTGTGTGTGTGTGTGTGTATGTGTGTGTGTGTGTGTGGTGTGTAACCCCACCAACTACCCAGATACTGAAAAATGTCAAGAGTGACAAATATTGTCTTTCCATATAGGAATGTGAATAGTTCAACTTTAGTAAGTCTCTTATCACTTCTCATTGCTGTTTACCTTTACATGCTTCTCTTCATTCTTGTGTTTGAAAGTCAAATTTTCTTTTCATCTCTGGTCTTCTCATCAAGAATGCTTTTAAGTCCTATATTTCATTGAAAGACCATATTTTCCCCTGAAGTATTATACTCAGTTTTGCTGGGTAGGTGATTCTTTGTTTGAGTCCTAGTTCCTTTGACTTCTGGAATATCCTATTCCATGCCCTTCGATCCCCTAATGTAGAAGCTGCTAGATCTTGTGTTATCCTGATTGTATTTCCACAATACTTGAATTGTTTCTTTCTAGCTGCTTGCAATATTTTCTCCTTGACCAGGAAACTCTGAAATTTGTCCTAGGAGTTTCTCTTTTTGGGTCTCTTTTGGGTGGTGATCAGTGGATTCTTTCAATATTTACTTTGCCCTCTGATTCTAGAATCTCAGGGCAGTTTTCCTTGATAATTTCATGAAAGATGATGTCTAGGCTCTTTTCTTGATCATGGCTTTCAGGTAGTCCCATAATTTTTAAATTGTCTCTCCTGTATCTATTTTTCAGGTCAGTTGATTTTCCAGTGAGATATTTCACATTATATTCCATTTTTTCATTCTTTTGGGGTTTTTTTTTGTGATTTCTTGGTTTGCCCTAAAGTCATTAGCCTCCATCTATTCCATTCTATTTTTGAAAGATTTTTTTGAAAGATAATTTTTGAAAGCTCTTCAGTGAGCTTTTGGACCTCCTTTTCCATTTGGCTAATTCTGCTTTTGAAAGCATTCTTCTCCTCATTGGCTTTTTGAACCTCTTTTGCCAATTGAGTGAGCCTATTTTTCAAGGTGTTATTTTCTTCAGCATTTTTGGGGTCTCTTTTAGTAAGTTGTTGACCTGCTTTTCATGCTTTTCTTACATCTCTCTCCTTTCCCTTTCTAGTTTTTCCTCTACCTCTCTTACTTGATTTTCAAAATCCTTTTTGAACTCTTCCATGGCCTGAGGCCATTGAATATTTATTTTGGATGTTTGGGATACAGAAGCCTTGACTTCTATGTCTTTCCCTGATGGTAAGCATTGTTATTCCTCATCTGAAAGGATCAGAGAAGATATCTGTTCACCAAGAAAGTAACCTTCTATGGTCTTATTTTTTTTCCATTTTTTGGGCATTTTCCCAATCAGTTACTTGACTTTTGGATCCTTTGCCAAGAGTAGGGTGTACTCTGGGAGTCTCTGAGATCTCAGTTCCTCCAAGGTGGCACAATGAAGCATGTACTGGTCTTGATGCAGAAAGGGATTTTTGTGCCCAGAATCTTAACAGCGATTCCTCTCCACAGCCACTTGGCCTCCAGTTCCACCAAGCTCCCTACTATACTTCTTAAGGACATGTTCATAAAATGCACAGCCCCAAAACAAGTTCGGGCTCGGGGCTGTTTTTTTTTTTAATGTAGGGGCATGAAATTTACCTCTATACTGGATTATATTTGTCAACTGTTTTAAGAAGTTAAGATACCAAGGTATAAAGGACAAGGTAAAAAGAAGAGAAGCAGGGAGAAGTCTGGTGAAACGGTAAAATGCATGAGAACAAAAAGATCAGTAAGAGCTTTTAGATCCTTTAGGGAAAAGCAACCTATGCTAAAAAGTCCCTAGTACTAGGTTTGCATTGACATCATGATGTGCTTGCTATTATGAGTTTAAACACAACTTATTGGGTTGTTTTTTTTTGAAACATCAGTGTCATTCATTTGTAATTAGAGAACCTAAGAACTTAAATGATGGTTTGTATAAAACAAAATGAGTTTTCGTTTTCATAACCATTTTAAAATTCAGTTCTTACTGGAAAAAAAAATCACAAGGGCACAGGTTAAAGATAAACTATAAATGTCTTTGTTTTTTAGGTTTTTATTAGCAGGTAAATATAGATTGAGACTCTTTCCCCTTTTTAAAATGAATATAAAGCCATGTGAATATATACCATTTAGCTTCTGTCACACAGACATTTAGGATATTAAATTTTAAAATTTAAAATTTTCTTAATTTTTCATCATCTTATATCTAATTGTATCCTTTCTTTTTCCCAAGAGCCATTCCATATAACAAAATATAATACATTTGCATATGTTTACATACACATATATATGTATGTAAACATTTAAATTTTTCTCTTTAAGAACTTACTGCTTTGTTGCAGTGATTTAAAACTTAGTTTTATTTAGTTTCTCTATCACATACCACTTTACACCTCATGTTACTTACTTATAAAACTCCTGATTAGTTAACTAGTGAGTAGCATGTGATTAGAGATGAGAGGATGAATAACTTAATTGCTATATTCTCATTCCTTTAAATCAGACATTTTTTTTTACTAACAATAAGTCTTTTAATTTATTTTAAAACAATTCTTTGGTATACGTATGATTTTACCATTTATTAAAGACAAAAGCACAGTTGTATGTTTTCTTGATAAAAATTTATTTATTTAACTTTTACATTCATTTTCACAAAATTTTGGGTTCCGAATTTTCTCCCCTTTTATGCCCTCCCCCCCACCCCAATACACCAAGCAATCTAATTTTCCCTATCTCCAATCTGCCCTCTTTTCTATCATCCCTCCCTTCTCTTGTCCCCATCTTCTCTTTTGTCCTGTAGGGCCAAATGACTTTCTATTCCTCATTAACTGTATGTCTTATTTCCTAGTAGCAACAACAATACTCAACAGTTGTTCCTAAAACTTTGAGTTACAAATTCTCCCCATCCCTCCCTCCCCACCCATTCCCTTTGGGAAGGTAGGCAATTCAATATAGGCCATATCTGTGTAGTTTTGCAAATGACTTCCATAACAATCCTGCTGTGTAATACTAACTGAATTACTCTCCATCCTATCCTGCCCCTCATTGTTTCTATTCTGTCTTTTGATCCTGTCCCTCCCCGAGTGTTGACTTCAAATTGCTCCCTCCTCCCTTTGCCCTCCCTTCTATCATCCTCCCCCCTTGCTTATTTCCTTCTCCCCCACTTTCCTGTACTGTAAGATAGGTTTTCATACCAAAATGAGTGTGCATTTTATTCCTTCTTTAGTCAAATGTGATAAGGGTAAACTTCTTGTTTTTTTTCTCAGCTCTCCTCTTTTTCCCTCCACTAAAAAGTCTCCTGCTTGCCTCTTAAATGACATATAATTTACCCCATTCCATTTCACCCTCTTTCCCCCACCTACCTTTCTCTCTCACCATTTACCTTAATTTCTTTTATGATATGGTCCCATCCTATTCAATTCACTCTGTGCTCTCTGTCGTTGTATGTGCATGCATGTGTGTATGTGTGTGTGCATGCACGTGTGTACATGTGTGTGTGTATGTGTGTGTGTGATCCCACCAACTACCCAGATACTGAAAAGTTTTAAGAGTTACAAATATTGTCTTTGCATGTAGGAATGCAAACAGTTCACTTTTGGTAAGTCCCTTATGACTTCTCTTTGCTGTTTACTTTTTTATGCTTCTTCTCATTCTTGTGTTTCAAAGTCAAATTTTCTTTTCAGCTCTGGTCTTTTCATCAAGAATTCTTGAAAGTCCTCTGTTTCATTGAAAGACCATATTGTCCCCTGAAGTATTATACTCAGTTTTGCTGGGTAGGTGATTCTTGGTTTGAGTCCTAGTTCCTTTGACTTCTGGAATATCCTATTCCATGCCCTTCGATCCCTTAACATAGAAGCTGCTAGATCTTGAGTTATCTTGATTTTATTTCCACAATACTGGAAGTGTTTCTTTCTAGCTGCTTGCAAGATTTTCTCCTTGAGCTGGGAGTTCTGGAATTTGGTCACAATGTTCCTAGGAGTTTCTCTTTTTGGATCTCTTTCAGGTGGTGATCGATCGATTCTTTCAATACTTATTTTGCCCTCTGGTTGTAGAATGTCAGGGCAGTTTTCCTCGATAATTTCATGAAGATGATATCTAGGCTCTTTTTTAGATCATGATTTTCAGGTAGTCCCATAATTTTTAAATTGCCTCTCCTGGATCTATTTTCCAGGTCAGTTGTTTTTCCCATGAGATATTTCACATTCTCTTCCATTTTTTCATTCTTTTGGTTTTAGTTTGTGATTTCTTGGTTTCTTGTAAAGTCATTAGACTCCATCTGTTCCATTCTAATTTTGAGAGAACTATTCTCTTCAGTAAGCTTTAGAACCTCTTTTTCCATTTGGCTAATTCTGCTTTTGAAAGCATTCTTCTCCTCATTGGCTTTTTGAACCTCTTTTGCCAATTGAGGTAGCCTATTTTTCAAGGTGTTATTTTCTTCAGCATTTTTTTGGGTCTCCTTTACCAAGGTATTGACCCGTTTTTCATACTTTTATTGCATCTCTCTCATTTCTCTTCCCAGTTTTTCCTCCACCTGTCTAATTTTCTTTTCAAAATCCTTTTTGAGCTCTTCCCAAGGCCTGAGCCCACCCGACATCCCCCTTGGATGCCTGGGGTTCCGAGGCCCCACCTTCCACATCTTTCTCTGAGGTCAAGAATATGCCTTCGTCGTCAGATCCGTATGGTGGGAACATTTGCCACTGCTCAAAAAAGCTCTCTATAGTCTTATTTTTCTTCCCTTTTCTGGGTATTTTCCCAGCCAGTGACTTGACTTCTGAGATTCCTGTCCACCCCTGCCTAGATCTGCCCAGCTAGTGCTTGGGGTCTGAGATTCAAATGGGTTTTCCGCGGCAGGCGTGGCTGCTATTCAATGTGAGCTTTGGGTCTGGTGCTGGGGTGGGGGCAGGGCTGCCTCCCAGGCTCAGTGCCCTCAGGGGCTTTATGCAGAGGTCTTCAGTGATGGAGCGGGTGGGGCAGGGCAGTCTCCCAGGCTCAGTTCCCTCAGGGGCTTTATGAAGATGTCTTCAGTGATGGAGCGGGTAGGGCAGGGCCGTCTCCCAGGCTCAGCTCCCTCAGGGGGCTTATGGAGAGACCTGAAGTTCTGCCTGCCTGCTGCTCGGGGAGTCCCGGGCAGCCGCCGTTGTTTCCTCCACCGCCTCTGCCTCTGCTGCTACCCCTGCCTCTGTCTCTGTCACTTCATGCCCCTGCCTCTGCCTCTGCCACTTCCTCCCGAGGGGGCCTGAGCCACGGAGACACCCCGCTTCCCTCTCGGCCAGCACAGCCGTCTCTCTCACTGACCTGTAGCGTCTGTGGATGGAGGGACCTTCCCAGCTGCCACAGGTTCCGTCCCTGAAGCCTGCTCGGATCAGCTTCTCTGGGGCCACCCGGCCAAGGCAGCACTGGGGTGGACTCCAGTTTCCGGGCACAACGGATCCTGGGGACGGCTCTCCAGGGCTCTCTGGAACGGAAATCTCTTCCACTGTGTTTCTGCACACGCTGCAGTGATCCAGAACTTGTGGGGAGCTCTTCTTACATTAAATCCATGGTCTGTGGGTTCGGAGCTAGCATACGTGAGTCTTTCTACTCCACCATCTTGACTCTACTGCTCACCATTTCTTAAAGCACCATAGTATCCTATGACAATCATATATAACTTGTTTATCCATTGCTCAATTTATGGATATCCCCTCATTTTTCAATTCTTTGCTACTACACTAAAAGTGCTGCTACAAATATGTTTGTACACATAGGTCCTTTTCCTTTTTGTTTTTTATCCCTTTGGGTTACAGACCTAGTAAGGATATTGCTTGGCCAAACGTTTTGCATACCTTTATAGCCGTTTGGGCAAAGTTCCAAATTGCTGTTCAGACTAGTTGAATCAGTATACAACTTCAGAAATAGTACATTGATGTTTTAATTTCCCCACATTCCCTCCAATAATTGTCATATTCTTTTCCTATCATATTGGTTAACCTGACAGGTGTGAGGTGGTAGCTTAGAGTTATTTTAATATTCATTTTTTTCATCACTAAGTGATTTAAATCGTTTTATATGATAATAGATAGCTTTGATTACTTTGTCTGAAAATTGCCTGTTCATGTCCTCTGACCATTTATCAATTAAGCAATGGCTCCTATTTCTGTAAATTTGATTCTGTTTCCTATATGTTTGAGGAATGAAATCTTTATTAGAGAAATTCACTGTACAAAGTAGTTTTCACGGTAATGATTGCCAACTATATTTTTCTCCATCCTATTTTCCCCATGTTTCCTCCTTTCACTGTCTCCTGTTACCCTGTCCATTCTCAAATGTGTTTTGCTTCTGAGTTTTACCTCTCCCAAACTTCCCTCCCTTCTATCTGCTCCCTCCCTTCTCCTATCCCCTTCCGTTTCTGCTTTCCTTAATGCTGAGATAGATTTCTTTACCCAATATTGCATATAAATTATTCTCTCTTTTATCCAAATTCCAATGAGAGTAAGGTTCATATGCTACCCTCCCTGCTTCCCCCATTTTCCTTTCCATTGTAAAATCTCTTTCAGGCTTCATTTGTGTCTAATTATTTATCCCATTCCATCTTTCCCTTTCCCCTTCTCCCAGTGTATTCTTTCTCATCCCTTAATTTTTTTGAAATAATCATACCATCACATTGAATTCATACTTCTGCTTTCTGTCTACATATAATTCTTCTAACAGTCCTCATAATAAGAATGTTTTAGGAGTTATAAAAATTATTTTCCCATGTAGGAATACAGATAGTTTAACCTTATGAAATCCCTTGTGTTCTCTCTTTCCAATTTAATTTTTTTGCCCTTCTTTTCATCTTGTGTTTGAAAGCCAAATTTTCTATTCAGCTCTGGAGTCTTTCCATCAGGAATACATAAAAAGTCCTCTATTTCATTAAATATATAATTTTTTTCCCTTGAAGGATTATACTCAGTTGTAATGGTTAAGTGATTCTTGGTTGTAATTTTAGCTTTTTTGCCCTCTGGAATATCATATTCCAAGTCCTCCAGTCCTTTAATATAGAAGCTGCTAAATCTGGGGTTATCTTGACTATGTCTCCATAATATTTGAATTGTTCATTTTTTTTGGCTGCTTGCAGTATTTTCTCCTTGACCTTGGAAGTCTAGAATTTAGCTATAATATTCCTCGGAGTTTGCCTTTTCGGATTTTATATATATATATATATATATATATATATATATATATATATATATATATATATATATATATATATATATATATATATATATACATACATATATACACACACACACGTATATATGTATGTATGTATGTATATGTATATATGTATGTATATGTATATATGTAATATATGTATATGTATATATGTAATTTTTTTTAATTTTTCAATTCATAGCATTCACTTCCACGAGAATTTGACTTCTGAGATTCCTCTCCACCTCCGCCTAGATCAGCCCAGCTAGTGCTTGGGATTTGAGATTCAAATGCTGCTCCCCAGCCTCAGGGCCTTCCACAGAGGGCAGGGTTGCTACTCAACGTGAGCTTAAGTTCTGGTGTTCAGGTGGGGGCAGGGCCACCTCCCAGGTTCAGTTCCCTCAGGGTGTTTATGCAGAGATCTTCAGTAATTGAGCCAAGCTCCTGCCTGCTTAGGGAGCTCTGGTCTGCTGCTGTCCCTGTTTCCATTGCTGCCTCCCAAGGGGGCCTGAGTCACGGAGACAACCCACTCCCCTCTTGGCCATCCCAGAAGTCTCTCTCACTGACCTGTAGCTCCTGTGGGTGGAGGGACCTTCGTGGTTGCAGAAGATTCCATCCCTGAAGGCTGCTCAGATCTGCTCCTCTGGGGCCGCGTAGGCAGGGCTGGACTCTGCTGTATCGTGCATTATGGACCTTTGGGGTCGGTTTTTCTTGGTCTCTGGAATGGAAATCTCCCCTCTGTTACTGCGTGGGTTCCACTGCTCCAGAATTACAGGAAATTTATGGGCTATGGGTTCCAGAGCTAGCATACGTGAGTCTTTCTACTCCGCCATCTTGGCTCCTCTTCCACGAGAATTTGAGTTGAAAATTTTCTCCCCATTTCTCCCCACCCCAAACCCCAGGATAGGATGCACCTCATAAATCCCTTCCTCTAGTCTGTCCTCCTTTTTCTTAGCCATCCTTCTTCAATCCCCCTTCAACTATTATTTTCCTGTAGGGCAAAAGAGATTTCTATGCCCAATTGTCTGTACATCTTATTTTTCAATTGCATGCTAAAACAATTTTTAACATTGATTATTAAAACTTTGAGTTCCATATTCTCTCCCTTCCTCCATCTGATCCATGTTTAATGAGAAAACAAGTAATTCAACATCAATCATATGTGTGTAGCCATGCAAAACACTTCCATAATAGGTATGTTGTAAAAGGTTAACCGCATTTCCCTCTGTTCTATCCATTCTCTCCCTTGACTTGTCCTCCCACAATAGTGTTTGCTTCTGATTATCCCTTTCCCCAATTTGCTGTCCCTTCTATTATCCTCCCTCTTGTATTCCCTTCCCACTTGTCTCCTGCAGGGTAAAATAGATTTCCATATCCAAATGAGTGTGTATTATTCCCTCCTTAAGCCAAATACCACAAGAGTAAGGTTCACTTATTTCCTTTTCTCTCCCTGCTCTTCCCCTCCATTGGGCCTCTTTTATGTGAGAAGATTGGCTACACTCTACCTCTTCCTTTCTCTTATTCCTAGTATAATCCACTCACTTGCAAATTTTAATTTTTAGGTATTCTCTCTTCATATTCAGCTCACCCTATTCCCTCTGTCTATGTATATGTATACATACATACATACACACACACACACATTCCTAAGTACATATTCTCTCTAACTACCCTAATAACTAAAATGGTCTCATGAGTTATAAATAACATCTTTCCATGTAGGAATGTAAACAGTTTAACTTTAATGAGTTCCTTAAGGCTTCTCTTTCCTGTTTACCTTTTCATGTTTCTCTTTGTTCTTGTATTTGAAAGTCAAATTTTTTATTTAGCTCTGGTCTTTTCAACAAGAATGCTTGGAAGACTTCTATTTCATTGAAATTCCATTCTTTTCCCTGAAATATTATATTCAATTTTGATGGGTAGGTAGGTGATTCTTGGGGTTTTAATCCTATCTCCTTTGACCTTTGATCCCTTAGTGTAGAAGCTTACAAATCCTATGTTATTTTGATTGCATTTCCACAGTACTTGAATTGTTTTTTTCTGGAGGCTTGAATATTTTTCTCCTTGACCTGGGAACTCTGGAATTTGGCTACAATATTCCTAAGACATTTCCTTTTGGTATTTCTTTCAGGAGGTTGTTTAATTCTTTCCATTTCTATTTTACCCTCTGCTTCTAGAATATCAGGATAGTGTTCCTTCATAATTTCTTGGAAGATGATGTCTTTCTGATCATGGTTTTCAGATAGACCAATAATTTTTAAATTATCTCTTCTGGATCTATTTTCCAGGTCAGTTTTTTTCCAGAGAGATATGTCATATTATTTTCTTTTTTTCCTATTATTTTGGTTTTGTTTTATAATTTTTTATAAAGCCATTAGCTTTCATCTGCTCTATTCTAAATTTTAAAGAACTATTTTCTCAGTGAGCTTTTGAAAATCCTTTTCTGTTTGGCCAATTCTTCTTTTTAAAGCACTCTTTTCCTCATTGGCTTTTTGGACATCTTTTGCCATTGGGTTAGTCTATTTTTAAAGGTACTATTCTCTTCATCATTTTTAGGTCTCCTTTAGCAAGCTGTTGACTTCCTTTTCATGATTTTCTTGCATCTCTCTCATTTCTCTTCCAAATTTTTCCTCCACCTTTCTTACTTGATTTTCAAAATTCTTTTTGAGCTCTTGCATGACCTGAGACTATTGCATATTTTTTGGAAGCCTTGACCTTGCTGTCTTCCTGATTGTGTGCTTTGTTCTTTCCTATCTGAAAGGATGGAAGACATTTCTTTTCACCAAAAGAGTACCCTTCTATACTCTTATTTTCCCCACTTTGGGGGCATTTTCCCAACCAGTTACTTGACATTTGAGTCCTTTTGTCAAGTGGAAGGTATACTACCTAGGCTTCAGAGGTTGTGTGCAGCTGTTCTCTGAGATATCTCTAGAGACCTATAAGTTCTCAATTTCTCCAAGATGGTACAATCAAGGGAGAAGTATTTGCTCTTCTCTTGATGTATTGTACTCTGCTCTGTGAGCAAATAAAAACACTCTTTTCTGCCCTGGAACTGTGAGTAAAATTTCCTCTCCACAGCTCCACAGCTACCATAGCTCTACCTCATCAGTGCTCCTTCTCCACCCAGGACCACCATTCATGATTTCAGTACTGAGACCCAGGTTAGCCCCTTGATTCCCCCAAGGTCTTAAGTAGAAGGGATCCAAAAGTGGGCACCAGTGCAACAATGGTTGCCACCACCCTAGTGCCAGCACAAGGGCCAGACCACTCTTCCTCTCACCCAGGTAAAAGAGCTTTCTTACTGACCTTTGAAGTTATATGTAGCATTTACAGGTTGAGATATCTGGAAACCACAGCAGCTACCCATGATATGGTGTCCTGAAACCTCCTCTAGTCTTGTCTGTGCACCACAACTGGTGCGATAGACCTTTCCTGTAGCTTTCCAGGCTGTCTTGGGCTGGAAATCTCTTTCATTCAGATATTTTGTGACTTCTGCTGCTCTAGAATTTGTTTAGAGTCATTTTCTACAATTATTTTTTGGGCTACAGGGGTAGAACTACAGCAGGTCCATCCTTCTGCTGCACCATCTTGGCTCCACCCCCCAATTCTGCTTCTCAAGACATTCTTCTCTTCATTGGGCTTTTGTGCCTCTTACAATTTGGTCTATTCTATTCTTCAAGTTTTTATTTTCTTCAGTATTTTTTGTGCCTCTTTTATCAATCTCCTGACTTGTTTTTCATGATTTTCTTGTTATCACTCCCATTTCTCTCCCCAATTTTCCTTCTGTCTTCTTACAAGATTATTATAATCCCTTATGAGCCTTTCCATGGCTTCAGACTAATTCATATTTACCTCTATGGCTTTGGAGTCAGAAATGTTGACTTTGTTGTCTCCTTCTGAGTGTGTTTTGATCTCCTTTGTCAGCATAATAACTCTTTACATTTCGATTTTTTTTTGCTGTTTGTTCATTTTTCAGTCTGTTTCTTGGCTTTTACCTCTTTCTGAAAGTAGGGCTCTGCTTCCCAAGTGGACAGGACATTGTTCCAAGCTTCAAGTTTTTAAAATTAATTAATTAATTTTTAGTTTGCATCATTAAGTTCCACAAGCTTTTGAGTTTTAAGTTTCCTCCCTCTCCTTTCCGAAGACAGTATGTAATCTGATACAGACTCCACATATACATTCATATTAAACATATTTTCACATTAGTCAAGTTGTAAAGGAGAATTATAACCCATAGAATGAACCACAAGAAAGAAGAAACAAAACAAAAAGATAGAGCAAATAGTATCGTTCAATCTTCATTCAGACTCCATAATTCTTTCCCTGGATAGCATTTTCCATCATAAGACTTTTGGAGTTGTCTTGCAACTTTGCATTGGTGAGAAGAGCCAAGTCTATCCAAGTTAGTTATCACATAACATGGCTGTAACTGTGTATAATGTTCTCCTGGTTCTGCTCCCCTAAATCAGCATCAGTTCATATAAATATTTTCAGATTTTTGCTGAAGTCTGCTTGCTCATCATTTCTTATAGCACAATAGTAGTATATGACATTCATATGCCACAAATTGTTCAGCTATTCCCCAATTGATGGTCATACCCTCAATTTCTAATTCTTTGCCACCACTAACAGAGCTGCCATAAATATTTTTCTACATGCGAGTCCTTTTCTCATTTGTATGATTTCTTTGAATATAACCCTAGAAGTGGTATTTCTGGGTCAAAGGGTATACACATTTTTATAACCTTTTGAGTATAGTTCCAAATTGCTCTCTAGAATGATTGGATCAGTTCACAACTACACCAGCAATGCATTGGTGTTCCAATTTTCCCATATCTTCTCCAGCATTTATAATTTTCCCATTTTGTCATGTTAAGCTTCAAGTTTTATGTTTTTGGTTTTTTGTGCAGCAGATTTCAGAGGTAATTTTGGGAACCTGTAAGTTTTTGACCCTTCCAAGGTGGTACCATCCAGAGAGAGGTGTGTTTCCTACTCTCCTGTACTATGGACCATTTTGTGAGTGACCATGAGCACTGTTTTCAACCCTAGAACTGTGATAAGGGTGCCTGCTCCCCTGCATCTGTCAGCTCTGCGGTGCCAGTGCTCCTCTTCCCAGTAGAATTAAGACTCAGGACTGGGACCCAGATGTAAGCATAGGCAATGCAACAGTGTCCATCCCTTGTTGCCATAAAGGAACCCCTGTAAATATCCTTCTGATCTGTTGTCTTATCCCCTTACTGCCATTACTGCCCCTGATTGAGTTGTTTCCAAGGCTTGGTCCTGGTTTTCTGGGGCCTAGGCAATGAAGGCACCTGGATTGGACTGTGCATCTCTCCCATCTTGGTGGAACAGACCTTTCTGCTGATTTTCTATGTTGTTTTGGACTGGAAAATTGTTTTGCTCTATTTTTTGTGGGTTCTGCTCCTCTAGAATTTGTTCAGAGTCATTATTCCAAGGTATTGGGAGGGTTCCAAGGAGAGCTCAGGCAAGTCCCCGACTTTACTCCACCTTTTTGCCTCCACCTTTCCCCCACCTCTGCTTAGACAAAGAAACAGAGGAGCAGCGGTTGCCAGGAGGTCCAGTCCACATTTAACCCCTTGCCCCCTGGCAGTTCATGTGTTTTCTGTCATGTGAAAGCAGTTGTCATAGGATGGACATGGGGAGGAAAGCATACCTTCTTACCACAATGGGAAGTCTAAAAGAGAGACTTAAGAGTCCCTACATGTTGCGTAATGGGAAGAGAGAATGTCAGATAGTACAATCCTTCCTTTTCTATTATTCTGAGTGGACTGTTCCTCCCTACTCAGTGGTCAATATTCTTTGAGGCATCCTGTCTCTCTGCTGTCGTTAAAGAAATGGCTATTTCACTGTAAAGTCCTTTAGTGTTGAACACATGTCCCTATCAGTGTCCAGGAGGATCCAGTTCAGTTCCATTCTTGTATCAATGGGAAGTACTCTAACCAGAACACATTAAGGGAGCTCCTAATTGCCACCTATGACATACACAGATCAATTTAATCCAAATGTATACAAAAGAAATACAGGACAATTTCAGTAAATGATAAATTTCCTTTTTCCAAAGGACACTTTCATTACAGAGGTGTGCATATTGCCCTCCAACACACACACACACACACATATATAAACACACATACCCTGAAAATCTTTAGGGTGCATATCCCTTAATAACTCCTCAGTCCCTTGGAAGAGTGGCTTTAGACTTACATAGTATTTATCTCATCAAGTTCACTTCCAAATATGACTAGATTGATGGATGCATGAATCTCCATTTCTGCTCCTTCTGGGTGAATTTCCAAAGGTGTTTCCTCATAACATTTTTGACATTCTAGCTGGCATGCAAATCCCAGCAGGGACTCTGGCTCCTGGACTCTGATGGCTTATTCTCTTGACCTTTGAGAGTCCATAAGGTCATATGCTTCTTTAATGTCCTTCACTTAAAACACAGAAGAAGAAACACAAAGGCAAGACACCAAGCCCAGTTTCCATGGGTTACATAACTTCCTTGGTAGGAAAAGGCCTTGAACTTTTCCTCCTACATTGTGATTTCTCCTTCAATATTAGCAAGGCAAGAAAGAGGGGAAAGAATGATAGAGGTACAGGTCAAGGCACAGGCCCTGGGTGACTGGAGACTTTTGAATGCACCCCACTTTCAATGATACAACCAATTATAAACTGTTCTTAACATCAAATAGTTAATAGTTTGGAATTAATTGCAGAATATCCAAGCTTATTCACTTCCCCATCATGATTTTGTCTTGAGACCATACACCACATATTCCTGAAGACTGCACTCCTAAGCCACTCCCAGTATAGTTTTTAGGTGTTAACATTTTCTAAATGCTAATTTTAGTACCAAAAAAAGACATTTCCATCCACACAGAAGGACATAAGAAGAAGGTTCTCCATGAAACTGAATTTCTTTTATTTTTTAATGTTTGTCTGCTGCAAAATCATTAATTTCGATTTAAACTAATCTAATTTTATGGGAGTCCTTTTATGCATGTGGTTTGTTCCTTTTCTTTCTCTTAGCTCCTTCTTCTCCTTCCAATTCTTTCTTGCCCAAATTTTATTTCATTCTCAATGTCTTCCTTTATTTCTTCTAATTAATGTTGTAATGCTTGTGGAAAATTGTTTTTCTTTCCTCATTTTGGTCATTGCTTGGGCTTGTTTCGATTACTTTCCATTTGGAGAAATCTCTGGATTTACAGTAATATTTGACACTGTTCAGTTTTTTCTTTCATTCATTCATCTCTCCAACTTTATTTCTGAATTGAAGGTTTTGGACAGAGCCACTCTCCACTCCCCACTATGCTTTTGTGTAGGATTTTTAGATTCTGATAAATCTCTTTCTGCACCTTTTAATAATCATTTATGAATTAATTAGCCTCAATTTCCTCATCAGGAAAATAGGGATAATAGCAATAGTTTCTTCAAAGAGCTATGAAGAAAAAATGAGATTTTATGTGCAAAATGAAAATCGTAAAACATTAAATAAAGAATAACAGTAACCACTTTTTAATGTAAACTCCTTGTACAATACAAACTTACTACATTTTTAACTGACAGTCATTTGCCTTGAGAAATATAAAGAACTACACAAAGTTTTTCAAGTTGTTACAAGAATAACAAAATTCATTTCTTAAAGTAGATAAGTTGTGTGATAACATGGCGGGAGAGGGAAGAACAGAAGTTACTTCTGTATTATTTCCAAGCACCTTGGTTTTCTAGTACCAAATGCTTCAGTTAGATCAAAGAAAAAAGGTCATTTTTCTTAGTAAGAATGAGAATCATTTAGCAAATTCATTTGTAATAAAAGTATCTTCCCAAATTTTCTGTATTTGGTGGATTACTCAAATAGATTACTCCATATAAATCAGTCCAAGGTAAAGACAAAGAACCAGCAAAAGAGAGAAGGGGGGGACAGATATTTAGGAGGAAAACAGGAGAGAGTACTGTCATGAAAATCCAGAGAGAAGAAAATATCAAGAAGAAGGTGATTAACAGTGTCAGAGACTACAGAAAGTTCATGAAGGATGGAGACTGAGAAAAAATCATTAGATTTGGAAATTAAGAGGCAATTGGTAACTTTGGAGAGGGCAGTTTTGGTTGAATGTTGAGATCACAAGCCATATTGCAGAGAGTTAGGAAGAAAATAAAAAGGAAGTAAAAGTTCTTATGTAAATGGTTTTCTCAATGAGTTTAGCACCAGAAGGGAGGAGAAATATGCAATTATAGCAAATAGTGACAGGCAGATCATATAAGAGTTTTTTGAGGATAAAGAATACATGGGCATGTTTGTAGACCATGAGGATTCAGAAAGTAGACAGAAAGCTGAAGACACATACCAGAATGAAGGTGAGAGAGAAGGCATTCTGCTGCAGAAGATGGCTTGGAATAAATAATCACTTGCAAGACCAGGTCCATCTCTGTGTTTGGTTGGGGGGGTGGGTGGAGGAGTAGGTCATGTGAAATTAGTACAATGAATAATTGTGGGTAAGGGTACTTGAGGGAATATCAATATGTACGTTGAAGTCTCCCCCATATAAGGGCAGATATTGAGGAGAGAAAGACTGAAAGAAGCATTGAACTCACTGAGTAGAAAAGGAGAATGTTCTAGAGGTTGGTAAACAACAGCTACCAGAACTTTGATTAGGTTGTAGATATTGATTGAGTGAACCTCAAAGGCTGAGAGGATAGTAGTAGAGAGAGAACCTGAAAGTAGCTATAGGGAAAATGGAGTTTCAATTTCAATTGGTGAGTTAAAGAGGATGAGTAAAGTGCAGGAAAGTCAGGCAGGCTGTGTTATAAGGAAGGAACCAGGTTTCAGTGAGAAACAAAAGATGGAAAGAGTAAGAAGAAAAAAATTTCACCTGAAGGCAAAGCATATTGGGTTACTTTAGAGTGGGAATTGCAGCAGACTGGACTGAGGTATGCAGGACAATATACTTTTAGGTTTAAACTGCTTTATGAACATTTTCTACATTACTTTAAGTCTAGACAACCAACAAAGCAAATCAGGCTCTGATTTAGAGAATTCTGGATTCCAACTGGGTAAATGCTTACATTGAAAATTTAGCAATTGAATCTCATGATATCATAAGAGTGGGCTTCGGTGCATCACTGGCTGAAGGGAGTGGGAATAAGGTACAAGACAGTGGGAGGCTGAGGAAGAGGCTTGACCAGCTGGCGTTCAGAATTATTGAGTTAAAGAAAGTATGGGCACCATAGTCAGGCATTGAGGAATGAGTCAGATTTTTACCTCACTTTGGACTTCTCTCATAACCAGAAGCAATCAAGGGTGTGGGGTAGGTGGGGGATAACTGCTAGGATCTAAAGGAATGGAGCTACTCCCTTTGGCCCAAGACTAGATACCAGACTGAATATTTGATGAAATAGCATTTCTCTTCTTCCTGCATGGCTCTGGAGGAGAAAGTAAGGGGATGTCTTTGCACAGCTCTGCCTCACTTAAATTCAATTCACTTGCCATTCAAGACATCATCCAATTTTCTTTATATTATACCAAATGACCTATGTCTACCAGTTTAGGGAAAATAGCCATTTATCAGGTATTTATATTACTGTCACAGAGAAATTGATGGCTAGTCTCTCATGGGAGGAGGAAACAGAAGGCCAGGACAGTAACTCTACTGTAGGTTCTTGGAAGTTCAGTTCCTATCCCTGAACCCTTTCTAACAGGGTGAGTTGATGTTTCTTCCTTTTCATAAATTGATGTCATCAGGGACTTTCCAAGTTCAGTTCCTAGTAGTACTGTGTTGACCAATTAACTATCCAAATTCTGCAACATCATCAGTTGCCAAGTGAAACTACTACTTGAAAATACTTTTTGTGGCCTTTCCCCTTCCCCAGGCATTCATTCATTCATTCATTCATTCATTCATTCATTTATTCAGTGGACACTAATATTATGTAGAAGATATATAATATCAAAGCCAGTAAGCATAGAGAGTTATTTGCAGTGGGTAGAGAGCTGTTCTTGGAGCTAGTAAGACCTGGATTCAAGTGCTACCCCTTACTATCTGTGCGATTCTGGGCAAGTCACTTATACTTTTAGTGTTCTAGGCCAGCAGTGTGAGACTCAAACAGAAACAGACCACTAATTCATATATAAGGGTCACTGTTTGACATATTGACTTAGTTACATAAATATAATGTTATTTATATTTAATTCCATTTTAATGTGGTTTCAAGCCCATGGGCTGTGTTTGACACCTTTCCTAGACAATACTCTCAGGTTGCCAAGTTTTCTCATCTGGGAGTTCTTTATATTAAGCAAATCACAGTTTGAACTTCTATCCATATTTTAAAAGCATTGCTCCAGATTTCAGAAGACACAAAGATATCTACCTTCAAGGAGTTTCTAGCCAATTAGAGTGCTTATAATCACATGCCTCTTTTCCCTTAGAGACCAGACAAAGAAGAGGCTTCCTCTCTGGTGATGTTTAACTGCAAAATTCATTCATTTTGCTGAAAGAGCATTTTTAAGAGTTAAAAGTAGTCTGTTAGGAATCAACACAACCTCCATTTTGTTCTGCTATGTGACATCTCAGCATATTCTTCAGGGATAGCTTAAAGCAAAATGTCTATCTCATAATACTTCCTTACCTCTCATTCTTTCCAGGCCAAAATGCTGCTCCTTGGTCATATCTCCCTTACTTCTTATTGTTTTCCCCTATAAAATTTAATTTCAGACAAGTCTCATTATTTTGTTACCTTATTTCATTATACAAAGGTGTCCCTATTGCCAAGGACAGTGCTTGGCATAATATAGACATTTAACGAAGAGTCAGTCAGTCAATAAACACTTATTGTGTTATGCACCTACTATATACTAAGCCCTGGGGCTTCAAAAAGAGTGCCAGGCTTGGAATCAAGAGGACTTGAATTAAAAATCTGGCCTCAGACATGTACTAGTTATATGACCCTGGATAAATCACTTAGTCACTGCCTCCTTCAGTTTCCTCAACTGTAAAATGAGGACCATAATAGCACCTAGTATCTATCCCCCAGAGTTACTGTGAGAATCAAATGAGACAATATTTATAAAGTGTTTAGCCAGATGCCTGGCACGTAGGAGATTCTTAATAAATGCTTCTGCCCTCCTGCTCCTTTCACAGCAACTACTATAAAAAATAGAAAATTTCAGAATATGATATTCCAAAATGCAAAAGGCAAAACTTGTAGCTGAGGGATAGCTTATTCTACAAAACTAAAGATAGTCTGGGACAAAATGATTAATAGAATAATGTACTTTCAGACACTTGTAATGAAAATATCAGAGCTGAGGACAAACTTTGAAGTGAAAACATTTTTAACCATCTCACTTCTCCACCCCTCCATCTCAGGATATTCCAGAACCTATTGGAAACACCTGACATTACCAGAGATGTCTCCTCTCTTACCAGCCGCCACTCTTTGGGATTCTATCTATTAAAGGGGAAAGCCCAAAACCATTCTTGTATCTTCAGGTTTGGTTCCTTGTGCTAGTTACACAAAATACCATCACAATTAGTGAACAGTGAATAAAGCCATTTATGCAAACAGATATAAAACAAATTAAATAAATTATACAGATTAAAATACAACAGAAAATACACAAATTAAATGAGTTATTAGAAAGGAATAAGATCTCAAGTCAACCAAGACAATTAAATTTCAATTTTACCCAAGGGAAATTGTCTAAAGTCTCTGGGGAGACAATCTAGAAATCAGGAACATATGATAGAACTAGCATCCCCCTGTAGGCTGCCTTCTAAAGTTTACTGTCTCTCTTTTTCACTCCATCATGTGCCAGCACTGCTTTCTGTAAATAGTCCTTTCTTCAGACTGAATATCACATTTATTTTGGGGGGATGGCAAAAAGAAAAAATAATGCAAATAGTAAAGTTCTCAGCACTTTCAGAGTGATCTTAAAAGATAAGAAATACTTAACTTTCTAAATGACCACTCCCTGTAGAGTATCTGGAATTATTTCTGTATATTCTTGAATAAGGAATGAAAACTGTCTTTTCTCTGTAATAAACCTGTACCACCAAAAATGCCCCTCACACAAGCACACAGAATGAAATCATTATTTTCTCTACCAAGGAGAAAAATGTTATATAAATACTCTAGACTTCAGCAGGTTACAAAGGAAATACAATGTTTATTCACTCTCAGGAAAACAGTTAACATAATATACCATATCAGTAACAAGAAGCACACATATTATCATGCGATTATATCAACAAAGGCAGAAAAGGTTTTGATAAGATGCAGCACTCATTTTTCTCAAATACACTGTAAAATACAGAAATAAATTAATATTTTCTTCATATGACATGTAGCATATTCCAAAATCAAGAGCCAATATTATATGGAATGAGGAATAATTAAAGATTTTTCCAATAAGATCAGGGGTAAAGTAAGGAGCTTCATCATCAACATTAATATTAGGTACAATACGAAAATTTCTAACAATAGAAGAAAGGAAGGAAGGAAAACAAGAAGGAAGAAACAAAGAAAAAAACAAGAAAGAAAGAGAGAGAAGGAAAGAAAGAAGGAAGGAAAGAAAGAAACAGAAAGAGAAAAAAGAAAGAGAGGAAGAAAGGAATACAGGAAGAGAAAAAAAGACTGGAAGAAAGAAAGGAAAGGAGGGAGAAAAAAAGGAAGAGAGAAAAAGTAGCAGTGCAAAAATTATTAGACCCCTAGGTATGTAGTGGATACAGTGTCAATCTGGGAGTCAGAAAGTCCTGAGTTAAAATCTGACCTCAGACATTTACAAGCTGTGCGATATTGGGCAAGTCACTTAACCTCTGTTTCCTTCAGTTTTCTCAAATGTAAAATGAGCATATTAGTACATACCTCCTACACTTGTTGTGAGGATTAAATGAGATAATAGTGGTAAAATGCTTAGCACAGTGCCTGGCACATAGCACAGAGTAAACTGTAGCTACTATTATTGTCATCATTTTTGCAGAATATACAATAGTTTTCTTAGAGAACCCTGGAAAGTAAACTAAAATTAATTGAAAAAACTGCTTCAGCAAAATGTCATGGTATAAAATGAACTCATCCCAATTGCTAACATTTCTATATTACAAACAAAACCAAAAGGAAAAGAGATTTTTTTTCCCCAGAAAAAATACTTGGACGGGGGAGGCAGGGGGGAGGGGGGAGGGGCGTGGTGGGGAACAGAACCAAGATGACAGAGTAGAAGCAGGGACTTCTAGAGCTCTCCCTGCCAAACCCAGCCAAATACCTGTAGAAAATCACTCTAACCAGATTATATAGCTGCAGAACCCAGAGAATGATGGAGTCAAGCAAATCTCCAGTTCAAGAAAGCCTGGAAATTTGATAGGAAGAATCTATCACTCAGGGCTGGGAGCAGTGTGCAGTTCAGACTGGGCAATGCAGGCACAGATTGGACCTGAGCAGGCCTTGGGAGGACAGAATCTCTGCACCTCTGGTGGTTTCCAGATTTTATAATCTCAAAAGACTGAGGAAAAATTCAAAGATCAGTGGAAAAAATCTGTCTGATCTTTATGAGAGACTAGGGTGGTTTGACCCTAGCCTAGTGGTGGTAGAGGGGGTGGAGGAGCCCATGGCAGCCACAGCAATAACAGAAGCTGTTGCTGGAACTGTAGGCCCAAATGTTGTGAATGGATTGAGGGGTTGACAGTATACTCCTCACCACCACTGGAAACAGAGAACTACCTTGACAAAGAGCTCAAAAGTCAAGTAAATGGATGGGGAAACATGCAAAAACAGGAAAAACAATCAAACTATGAAATCTTACTTTGATGACAAGGAAGACCGAACTATATGAACAGAAGAAGATAACAAAAATTAAAGCCCCTACATTGAAAATCTCCAAGAAAAATATGCATTTGTCTCAGGCCATGGAAGTGCTCAAAAAGGATTTTGAAAATCAAGTAATTTAGGTAGAGGAAAAATTGGGAAGAGAAATGAGAGTCATGCAAGAAAATCATGAAAAATGAGTCAACTACTTGCTAAAGGGGACCTAAAATGCTGAAGAAAATACCTTTAAAATTGGACTAAGTCAAATGGCAAAAGAAATCCAAAAAGTCAATGAGGAGAAGAATGCCTTAAAAGCAGAATTGGCCAGATGGAAAAGGAAGTCCAAAAGCACACAGAAGAAAATAATTACTTTAAGATTAGAATACAGCAAATGGAAGATAATGGCTATGAAAAATCAAGAAATTGTAAAACAAAACTAAAGGAATGAAAAAATAGCAGACAATGTGAAATATCACATTAGAAAAACAACTGACCTGGAAAATGGATCCAGGAGAGACAATTTAAAAATTATTGGACTACCTGAAAGTCATGATAAAAAAAAGTCTAGACATTATATTTCAAGAAATTACCACATAAAATTGTCCTGATATTTTAGAACCAGAGGATAAAATATTGAGAGAATCCACTGATTGACTCCTAAAAGAGATCCCAAAAGGAAAACTCCTAGGAATATTTTAGACAAATTCCAGAGTTCTCAGGTCAAGGAGAAAATATGACAAGCAGCCAGTGAGAAATAATTCAAGTATTGTGCAAACACAATCAGGATAACACAAGATCTAGTAGGTTCTACATTAAGGGATTGAATGACTTGGAATATGATATTCCAATGATTAAGGAGGTAGAATTAAAACCAAAAAACCACCTACACAGCAAAACTGAGTATCATAATTCAGGGAAAAAATTAGCCATTCAGTGAAATAGAAGACTTTCAAGCTTTCTTGATGAAAGGACCAGAGCTAAATAGAAAAGTTGACTTTCAAATACAAGAATCAAGAGAAGCATGAAAAGGTAAACAGGAAACAGAAATTGTAAGGGACTTGTTAAAGTTGAACTGTTTACATTCCTACATGGAAAGATAATGTTTGTAACTCTTGAGACTTTTCTCAGTATCATTGTAGTTAGAGGGATTATATAGGTAGAGGGCACAGGAGGTGAGTTGAGTATGAAGGAATGATATCTAAAAAAAATAAAATTCAGGGGTGAGAAAGGAATATATTGGGAGGAGAAAGGGAGAAATAAAATGGCATAAATTATCTATCACATAAAAGAGGCAAAAAAAAGCTTAGTCAATGGAGTAGAAGGGAGGGAGGTAAGAGGGAAAGAATGAACCTTACTTTCATTGGATTTGAATTATGGAGGGAATAACATGCACACTCAATTTGGTATGAAAATCTATCTTACAATACTGGAAGGTAGAGGGGATGTGGTTAAGTGGGAGGTGGGCAGAATGATAGAAGAGAGGGCAAAACAAAGCAGAGGGTAATTAGAAGTGAATATTTTTGAGGAGGGACAGAGTCAAAAGAAGGAATAGAATAAACAGGGGGGCAGGATAGGATAGAGGTGAATATAATTAGTCCTTCCTAACATGAATCTCATGCAAGTGTTTTGCATGACTGCACATGTGTAACGTATATTGAATTGCTTGCTTTCTCAATGTCTGTGGGTGGGGAGGGATGAAAGGAGAGAAGCTGGAATTCAAAGTTTTAAAAAGAAATGTTTAAAATTGGTCTTCCATGCAACTAATGAGACATAGAGGCAATGGGGTATAGAAACCTTTCTTGCCCTGCCAGAAAACAGAGGGGAAGGGGATAAGAGAAGAGAGCTATATGATAGAAGGGAGGGCAGATTAGAGGAAGGGCTAATCAGAATGCATTTGGTCTTGGGGCAGATGAAGCGCAGAGATGGGGAGAAAATTTGGAACTCAAAATCTTGTGGAAGTAAATGTTGAAAACTAAAAAGTAAATTGATTAATGAAAGAAAAAAAATTAAAAACCAGAAAATATATTTAAAAAAAAAGAAAAAAAACATTTCACAGAGAGCCAGCTCCTACTTGGACTCATGGTAGCCTAGGTAATTTGCCAAAATTATTGTTCTATACTCAGGTTTTCAGTTTTACTGGGTTAACTGCAGGGGGACCCTGATCTCTAATTAGGGGAATAAAACTTCTCATTCTTACATTCAGGGACTTCCTAAAAAAGCCTTGGAATCCCAGGGATAATGTTACTCTTGACCATAGGTTAGGGTTTTCAAGAAAAGAGGAAAGTAAAAGAGGTACTAATGCACAATATGAGGCAAATGAAGGATGGTGTCTGGGACATAATAAGTATTTAAGCACAAATAATTGATGATTGGTCATTTATTTGCAAATAGCCAAGATATGCCTGAAAGGATCATATCATGCCTTAGAAAATGAGTTAAGCAGCAAGCAGTAACTTAAAATTAGCTGGAAAGTCTATGGGGATATTAAAACTTTCCAGGACTGCCAGTCAGATTTGACCTCCTGAGTATTATCTGATCAAACTTCTGGTAAAACTTCAGAATTGGGACATCTCTAGTAGCAACTGTTCTTCTCTAATACAAAATCTCTGGACACCAGTTTTCTCCTGCTGCTGCCATAACAGTAACTGCTCTAGTACCTGTTATCTTTGATGCCAGAATTCTCTTACCATTCTGCAACTGCAATCACTCAGGTGGTTGTTCATAAATCTGATGCCATTATTCACAAATCTCCAGATTTTTTGAGGTAACCACATTTCTTGCCAAGGGAAAGGCAACCATGCAAGCAAAGGCAACCTTGGGTCCCAGCTTAAGCTCATCTGATTATGTCGCAACCTCTCCCTTTATCTCTCCAAAACACTGTTAACATAATGAACAGAACACCATGGAGTGCAATCTAAAAGGACCTTGTCCTTTCCCTCCCTCACTGGAGTCATATCATGCTATGTGGATTGCTGAAGTCCTGAGGAGACTGACCAGAAAATGTGTTCTTTTAATAGGTGTGGCATCAGTTGAGTCATCAGTTCTTCCAGCTAAGCAGTCAGTAGAGGACTTTCCAGACATGACTAAAAGTCAGCCACTCAGACTTCCACATTGTGCATCAGAAGCAGGCAGAAGATATCTACTAATGCTTTGTACAAACCCATGAGATTGTACCAAGAAATGAGAAAGGCTATGATAAATAGGATCTCTCCCTTCAATACATACTTCTCCCTTACTCCAAACTTATTAACTTTCCTCATTCTCCTCCCCATTCATTCACCTTCCTTTTCTATATCCTTTGTGTAAGACCCTTATCCCTGCTTTCTTTATCTGACTCCAGTTCTTACCATCAATGACCAGCAGAGCATAACTCCTCTCTGCCTTCAATGCTACTCACAAAAAGATTGGTTTTTTTTCCCTATCCCTGTGGACCTTGGACTACAACACTTCACTTTCCCTTTTTATGGTAAGTTCTTGCAGTAGAAACACACTGCTCCTGGTCAGTCTTACTTAGTTAATTTTAAAGAATGCTATTGCATGTGGTAAGGATATAAGGCACACGGTGTAATCACTAAGATAATTATAGAAAAATATTACAGAATCTAGATATCCCCCCCCAGCTTCAACTATAAATCTTGTTAATATTTATTTGTTTAGAGCTACTCTTGGGAAGATACATGGGTCAATCTATCAACCAGATGTCTAAGTATCCTCATTAATGCTCCATTCTATTCTGGGAGCAATGGAGGAAACAGAAGTCTAAAGCATGATTTCAGCCTCAAAAACCAAGATGGAACAACAGCAAATAATGCAATGCAAAATATAATTACTTGTTAAATGATTTTGTAAAAGCTGTAGGATTCCAAAGTTTAGTGGTGGCTACAGTAGTCAGGAAATGCTTCAGGAAGCAAGTGGAATTGCACCTGGGCCCAGAGGGTTGGGTGACATAAGTGGAATGAGACAGGAAGAGGAAATTCCAGGCAAATGGACTCCATGATCAACGGCACTAAGATGGGAATTAGCACAAGGAGTTGGGCATTGGTGAGAATGAGAGCAGTCTGAGAAAAACAGAGATGTGTATCAGGGAGCAAGGATGTAGGTAAGGTAAGGTGAGATAATGATGGGAGACGGCAGGCACTGCACCCAGATCAGACTTGATATGATGGCAAATACGGAGTCATTGAAAGTTAAACATAAGTGTAATTATATTATTGATTACAAATGCAAAATGCTTGGATTGTATTAAATTGGGAAGGTGATAGGTTTATTAGATCTGATCACATCTGTGACCCAAATTACTCTTTCCAGATTCCTCTCTGAGAGGATTCTAGATGCCGTATCAATCCATTAATAGACAACTGATAGCCTTCTTCTGAGGTCCCTGTACTGTGGCTGGTTCCAGAGAAGCTATGAGAATATGGATACTACTACAGTCGGCTGGGGTGATACTCACCCAAGGAAAAGGTCAGTCTAGATACCAATTCTCATCTCCTAGTTCTCAATAAATTACTTTTGTAACTCTTTAAGATTTAAGTACTCCTCATCTCTAAGCCATAATGATCCCATCCTCCCATCCAACCCTACCATAGGGTCTGAGGATACAAAGATAACAAAAATAAAAACCTCAAAGTGGCCTCTATCCTAAAAAATCGTCCTTCATTGGGGATGGAGGGAAGTCAGGAATGAGAAAAACCATTTACATAAGGAATAAAATATAAATGATATACAAAGTAATTTCTAAGAGTAAGTGCACTAGCAACTGGTAATATCAGGATAGGGTTTTGTAGGAGAGGACATGAACTGAGCTATGAAGGAAGGTAGGATTCCATGAGACAAAGGTGAGAGGGAAGGTTTCTAGGCACAGGGAACAAACAGCCTATGCAAAGACATGGAGACTGGACATGAATTGTTGATCATAGATTAAATGTCTTGTGTAAAGAACAGCAAAAAAACCTGTTAGGCTGCAATGCAAAGCACATAGTGTCATTTAGGACATTTAAATCCAGAGGAGCTTGTATTTTACTCTAGAAGTGGCAGTTATTAAGAGTTTCTTGAGGAGTTTAGGGATATGATCCTATCTGTGATTTAGGAAAATTTGACAGCTGTGTGGAAGATAGATTAATGGGGAGGAAGGGATTTAATTGCAGCCATCCAGGTTAGAGATGATGAAGGCCTAAACTAGTCTGTAAGCCACATGAGTGGGGAGAAGGGGACTGAAATAACATATGCTGGGGAGATAGAATCTTCAAAACTTGGCAACTGATTGAATGTGCGGAATGAGGAATACAAAAGAGCAGATGATTGGGATCATGAATCTGGGTGCCTGGAATGATGCTAGTGCCATTTACAAAAATAGAGAAGTTAGGAAAAGGAGGTAGGCTCTGGGGAGCAGATAATATGCTCTGCTTTTGGACATGTTGAGTATAAAATGATTATTTCCAGTAGGAATGTCAAATAAGCAGTTAGTGATGTGGGAAACTACAGGTCAGCAAGAGACTAGGGATGCACATCATCTGTATAGAGGTGATAATTGAATCCAGGGAAGTTGGTAAGATGACTAAGTTTACTCACCAGAAGAAAATATCAGGACTGGAAGAAGGGAGGCCCTAGACATGAATCATTCTAGAGAGTCTACAGGAAAATTAGAGACCAGACTGGCTTGTCTGCCTTATAAAATGTTGACATTAAGGGGAAGGCAGCAAAGAGAAGGTGTAGATGGAATCAATCAGAAGTCCAGCCAGTTAAATGGAGGGATGAACAGATAGATGAGATGCTTGAAGTCTGTGACACTTTGGTTCACTTTTTTTTAAACTGAGGTAGAGATTACAACTAAAGTGCTATCAGTCTGTCCTTATCTGAGAGAAGTCCTGTTCATTATACCCTAGCAGAGAGAAGCTGAGATGGTTTGGAGGAGATGCACACAGAAGTAGAAGGCAAAGTTTGGAAGAGAGTACATGCCCAGCAGTTGAGAGTTGTAGTCAGCTGAAACTAAGGAGCAAAGGATCAATCCACCCGGCGGAGACACCTTGGGATCAGCAGTGATAGAACCAATGGGGAGATGCAGCACTGGAGTAACAAACGTCCCCACCACACAAGTCTCCCCTCACATAGGCTCACTCATACTACCGATAATGTGCATTTCATGGGATAGTATGTCTTGTGCTTTTAGCAGAAAGTTTGATTTTAAATCTTCCTCTTGATAGTTGAAATGCCTTTGCTTTGAATTGAGTCATCCATCTGTCTGACTAGAGCAAAAGTAAAGAAATTTTGTGAATTATTGTTGGAGTGGATGTTACCCCTCACAATACAATCTGAGCTAGCTATTCCGAGAGTTGATTTGTAAGAAGGGATACAAACATATTCTATATTCACGACACTAGCTGACCCAGCTCAGGGCAGAAAGGGTAAGGACAACTCAGATTCAGTTTCTTCCTTCCTCTGAGGTTATTACTTTAATCACTCATCACACTCCTACTCAAGCATTGTCAACCATTGAAGCATTCTTTGACACTTTGATGAATTCATGTGGTCATCATTATGAGTACTCTTTTCAACACAGAAATGAAAATCTGAACTCTTCTTATAAATGTTTCCCAAATATGCCATATAGGTTCCCCTGTCCATGCAGGAGACCTTCTTCAAGGTCTTGACAATCTTTGAAAATTTTTATCTGTCATTGCTTACTCTTACTATATGTCCAGATCACCTTTTGTGTTTTTCTACTCCTTGGAAGATGCTTTTGTATAATTTCTATTCTAAGTCATTGCTGGTCATATGGTACAGTTGTACTTGTGCTTACTATATATTATGTTTGTGTCTTTTGGATGACTTTCAATTAATCTACTAGTTAAAAGCTATTGCTCTCCTTCCATCCACTGTCCTATTCCTAAAACCAAAACCATATATTAATTCTAGAAACAATCAAACTTGCCTATTGTATGATCTATGCCTGGGGATTTTGTGCTCTGATAATGGTGTTCCATGGGTTCAAATGCTTTTACTAGCCTTATGCCTTATAGCTACCTCGGATTTTGCAATCTGGGTAGACCCACGTATACATAAACTACCATTTTATAAAACACTGTTGGATACATTTGGCCCAACATCTATCCCTCTTCTTTTCCTTCTTAGTTCAACACAGGGAGGTTTATTTTCTCTTTCTTTCTTGTCTTTTAATCTCCCTTTAGTGTTCTACATTCTAATGTTGGAGTTTGCTTTGCTTTTGACTTTTCTGACAGTAATTCTGCCCTTCCTCCTTAAACTCACCTTTCATCTCCCTGTTCCGCCTACTTCATGGTTGAGTTTCACATGTTTCTACACTGAATTCCTTGTCTGTAGTTGAAAGTTAGGTTTATTCAATGCCCATTCTTATCATCTCTTCCACTGTGTTTGTGTATATTTTTTTTCACACACTACTAGTATGTGAGATAAAGTCCTTCCTTTTCTTCCTCCTTTCTTAACTACTGTATTCCTATTTCACTGCTATTTCTTTCTTTTTTTATGTACAAAAGTAAATTTTATTACAGTGAGAGGAAACAGACTGCAGATCTTAGACAGTTAAAGCTGAATACAGATATAGTTCATGCTACTCACTTTGCTTTATGCAGATTGCAAAAACATTTATCAACATTCGTTCCTAATACTTTAAACTCCAACTTCTCTCCTTTCCTCCCTCCTCATCCATCCCCAATGAGAAGGCAAGCAATTCGATATAAACTATATATGTGTAGTTCTGCAAAAGACTTCCATAAGAGTCATGTTGTATAAGACTATGTTTCCCTCTATCCTATCCTTCTCCCCACTTATTCTATTCTGTCTTTTGACCTTGTCCCTCCTCAAAAGTGTTTACTTCTAATTACTCCCTTCTCTCATTTGCCCTCCCTTCTATCATCCCCCTCATCCCACTTGTCCCCTTTTCCCCTGTATTCCTGTAGTATAATAGAGATTTTCATACCAAATTGAGTGAGTGTGTTATTCCCCCAAGACAAATGTAAAGAGAGTAACATTCACGTTTTCCCTCTTACCTTCTCCCTTTTGTCCTCCATTGAGTAAGCTTATTCTTGCCTCTTTTATGAGAGACAATTTGCCCCATTACATTTCTCCCTTTCTCCTCCCAATATACTCCCATCTCACCTCTTAATTTTTATTTTTTATATACCATCCCTTGTTCATCAACTCACCCTGTGCTCTCTGTCTCTGTCTCCATCTTTGCCTCTGTCTCTCTCTCTCTGTCTCTCTCTCCATATATGTATATGTATATATGTATAATGTGTGTGAGTGTGCATATGTGTGTGTCTGTATAATCCCTCCAACTACCCAAATACTGAGAAAATTCTCAAGAGTCATAAATATTGTTTTTCCATGTAGGAATGTAAACAATTCAACTCTAGAAAGTCCTTTATGGTATCTCTTTCCTGTTTACCTTTTCATGCTTCTCTTGATTCTCACATTTGAAAGTCAAATATTCTTTTCAACTCTGGCCTTTTCATCAAGAATGATTGAAAGTACTCTGTATCATTAAATGACCATTTTTTTCCCCTGAAGTATTATACTCAGTTTTGCTGGGTAGGTGATTCTTGGTCATAATCCTAGTTCCTTTGATGTCTGGAATATCATATTCCAAACCCTTCTATCCCTTAATGTAGAAGCTGCCAGATCCTGTGTTATCTTGACCATATTTCCACAATACTCAAATTATTTCTTTCTAGCTGCTTGCAATATTTTCTCCTTGACCTGGGAATTCTGGAATTTGGCTACCATATGCCAAGGAAATTTTCTTTTTGGTTCTCTTTCAGGAGGTGATTGATGAATTCTTTCAATATTTATTTTATCCTCTGGTTCTAGAATATCAAGGCAGTTTTCCTTGATAATTTCATGAAAGATGATGTCTAGGTTCTTTTTTTTTTAATCAGGGCTTTCAGGTAGTCCTATAATTTTTAAATTGTCTCTCCTAGATCTATTTTCCAGGTCAGTTGTTTTTCCAGTGAGATATTTCACTTTATATTTTAGTTTTTTTTATCCTTTTGGGGTTTTTTTTTTTTGGAATTTCTTGGTTTATCATAAAGTCATTAACTTCCATCTGCTCCATTCTAATTTTTAAAGTACTATTTTCTTCAGTGAGCTTTTGAACCTCCTTTTCCATTTGGTTAATTCTGCTCTTTAAAGCATTTTTCCCCTTATCAGGTTTTTAGGCCTCTTTTGCCATTTCAGTTAGTCTCCTTTTTATGGTGATAATCTCTTCAGCATTTTCTTGGGTCTTCTTTAGCAAGCTATTGACTTGCTTTTCGTGGTTTTCTTGCATCTCTCTCATTTCTCTTCCCAATCTTTCCTCCACCTCTCTTACTTGATTTTCAAAAGCCTTTTTGAGCTCTTCTATGGCCTGAGACCATTCCATAGTTATTTTGGAGGTTTGGATGCTGAAGCCTTTGCTTTTAGGTCTTCCTCTGAAGACCTAAATTGTTTCTCCTCATCTGAAAGAATGGAAGAAAATACCTGTTCACCAAAAATGTAACCTTCCATTGTCTTATTCTTTTTCCCTTTTTTGGATATTTTCCCAGACAGGTACTTGAATTTGAGTTTTTTTCAAGGCCAAGCTCAGGGCTGAGATTCAGAGTAGTGGTTCAGTTTCCCCAGGGGTTTTAGGCAGAGGCCTCCTAGGCCTGAGGTTCAAGTCAGTTGCTAAATTCCCTCAGGAACTTTAGGTTGATGTCTCCCAGGGCTGCCACTCCGGACAGCATTCCCTGTGTTGAGTGATGATGCCCTCCCCCTGACTTTTGAAGCTGTTTGTGAGTTGAGCAATCTGGGAACTAGTGCTGCTAGTGGCTCCATGAAGTCTGCTCAGGGTCCTGTCCCTGCCATGTCAGGCTGTGCTCTTTGCTTCCTGGGCTGTGCCTATTTCTTTCTTTTAAGACCTTCCAAAGAGAACAAAATTACTTTCCCCACATTCTGCCTATTTCATTTAATTCCTTCTATGACCCTTGAAGTTATTAGGGTTCTGACTAGATTACTGTTTCATTTTTTATTAAAATTCAAACTTTTCCTCATTTCATGGTCCCTTTCAAGCATTCCAATTTATCATTCTGCACTTCTCCTAGCTCCAGTGCTTCCATTTCAAAAATTCTATGTATTTCTAATCTTTTCTTCAGCAATTTTTGGAATTCCTCTATTTTCGTTCTTTGTTTGATTTCCTATATAGGATTATGCTCAGTTTTACCAGCCTATATCCTTTGCCTTTTGGAATACTGTATTCCAAGTTTTCCTTTCCATTTCAGTGACATCATTCTTCCTGATATTCTCCATCTCTGAAGTCTGGGTTTTCTTTTAATAAAAAACCCTAAAGATATTTAAATGGTGGAAGTCCATGAGAAGACTTTTAGGACCTTGCCATTAAGGGGTGGAATATGGGTGGATCAGTAGCCTAACATCCCATCTGTGTAGGGAGGCTAGATTTTTCCTTAAAGTATATTGATGCTGTCTTTGAAGTTTAATTGACTTATGTGATTTAGGGCTGAACCTCTGATACGGCTTTCTGGGGATCTAAGCACAAATGTCTGAATTACCTTTCTTTGACTTTTGATTGGTGCATTTATCATATTAATTATAGACCATAATTATAACAGATTAGAAGGAAAGAGGAATAGTGAAGAAAACAAATCAAAGAAAAATTTCTTGGGTGAAGTAAAAAAAAGTTTTAGGGTAGGAGAGAAATGAAGATTCTGATCTATCTTCTTTACTTAAGGGGAGACAAGTGGCAGAAATACCTAACTAAATAAAAGAAATTGATAATTCAAGTAGAACCCAAAGACTAAGATAAGAACAGGCAAATAGGAGCAAAGAAAAAGGAGACAATCCATGGGAATAGAGTGACATTCAAGCAATTCAAGCAAAACTACTGGCAGAGGCAAAGTACTGATTTTAAAACAGAAAGGTGATAAAAATATTAAAGAAATAAATGGAAGGAAAATTCCAAGAATAACACTAATAACTCTGAATGTGAATGGATAAGATAGTCTAATTAGATGAGAAGTGACAGAATAGATAAGAAAACAAAACTCTTTTTTAAGTAGCAGACATATAGAATGAAAATGAGACTGGTCTTTATGTAGTGGCAAAAAAGTGGAAATTGGAGGATGCTTATCAGTTGGAGAAGGATAGCATTTTTCATCATGAGTCCTTTGAAATTTTCTTGTTGAGAATAGCTAAGTCATTTATGGTTTATCATCATACAGTGTTGCTGTTGTGTACAAAAAAAATTTACCTGATGAATACTGAATGCAGATTGATGCATACTTTTTTCACTTTTGTTTTCTTGCTTGTTTTTGTAACATAACTAATATGGAAATAAATATATTTTGTAAGATTTTGCCTGTATGATTGATATCATGTTGTTTGTTTTCTCGGTGAGTAGGGAAGGTCTGGAATAAGTGAAAGAATTTCGAACCCCAAATTTTAAAATACTAATATTATAAATAAACAAATAATATGTTTTCTTAAAATAAGTCATCTGAACTTGGGGGAAAGGGTCCCACAGTCATCCAGAGTCTGTACCTTCTGGGTTCTGCTGCTAAGAATCGGGGTGGGTAAGAAGTTCTAACTGGGTTCTTTGGGGCAAGGAATCACACTCTTGTGTTGGGAATTTAAATATTTCATAATACACTTATCAGATGTGTCTTTCTATATCATTTGATTCCTATAAAGCACTTAATAACTGCTTTTTCTTCCTTCCTTCCTTCCTTCCTTCCTTCCTTCCTTCCTTCCTTCCTTCCTTCCTTCCTTCCTTCCTTCCTTCCTTCCTTCTTTCCTTCCTTCTTTCCCTCTTTGTCAGAAAGATGACTGCTTTCTTCCTAAGGCAAATAGAGATATATGGGCAGGATTATGTGAAGGCTAGGACTTTTAGTTCATAATGAGGTTGTATTAGAGAAGCCTGTCTATGAGAACTGCCTGTCATCTTTTCACCTGGTAAATCTTGTTTTTATACTATATTGGAATTCTGACTTTATCTTTCCCTAACCAGAAAGAAGAAAAAGCAGTTCGCCAAAATCACTTAACAATCTGACAGTGTATATACTTTCATATATCCATAGTCCCACGCTTTTGCAAAGAAGGGAAAGAGGTACATTATTTTCACTCTCCTCCATGGACCCAAACTTTTACAGGGCATTTAGCATTCTGCACTGTCTTTCCCAGCCCTGGCTTTTCTTCTTATGGGGTTTGTCCCGTAGCTATCCCTTCATTCTCCCTCGGATCCTGTAATCCATGGCAGGGCTGAAGAGGAGATAGTGGCCAAGTTTTTGCTGTTTCAGTCCTGCTGTTGTCTATGTGTTATGGAGTGACAGGCCATGACCTCCTGGCCTTTTACTCTGTATTTGAGCAACCTGAGTAGCAGTAGGCATCTACAAGGGCAGTCAAGTCTTCCATTGACCAGAAGACCTAGGCCAGTGCACCTTGATCCCAGAAAGGCCCTTTTAGGTATGTGAGCATGGCATAAGTTTGTGGAATAATACTGAATCTCTTCATGATGTCCGTTAGCTTGCCGGCAGGTAGATTGGACTGGAATCTGGCCCAAGAACATGGGCTGCATTTAACTGTGAGGACTGAGAAATCCCTGCTCATTTAGAAGCAACCTATAAAAAGGATAGAGGAGGAGGGAGTGAGGACTTGTTGTCATCCCTTAGCTTAGTACTTTCATCTGCTTTCTGGATTATGGGCCAGAAGGTTTCACTCCAAAGAAAGATCAGATCAGTGGGGACTGCAGAGTAATTCTCTTTGAAAAGTCTGTCCCCATAGCGATCAAAGAAGGAGATAGTATACAGCAAATAATAATAACAATAATAATAAATAGAAAGTTAGACTCTCTGCTTGAAAAGGAAGAAAGATGTGACATTAGAGGGAAAGAAGAAAGTATTTAGAAGAGCCACTGTGGGGAATATGATAGAACATCAATTGGGGAAAATAAAATGATTTCCACACATTGGTGAAGGACTAGTTCTCAGTTGGTACAACTGTGTGACATCAGGAGCATGCATATAGTAAAGAAGACAGATGGTGGGAGTAACCTGATATTAGGGTTCAGGAGTAGAATTGGAACATGAGGACAAGGAGGTCAGAGGCAGAAGACCAAATCTGTGAATGGAAGCAATTGAAGCCAGACTAAGAGTGACACACTAGATAACAGGGATAAAGGGACCAGATGGCAGAACAGGAAGATATGACCACATTATATAATTGTCTTATGGCAAATAAGCTCAAGAGCCAAGGGTGTGCTAATAAATGTTCCACCACCAGCTCTCTGAAAAACAATGCATATGACACATTTCTAAGTTTAATCTGCAGTACTAACATTTTCTCCATCACTTTATTGAGTTCAGTCATCAAAATAACAATCAAGTCCCAGTTTGTATCATTTGCTGATCTTTTCACTATTGAAAATTATTAATAATTAGTTCTCCCTGTAGGTTGGAGTTCTATCCAGCACAGCCCTGCCAAGAGTTCTGGAAAAAGCTGAACTTCCCACCTAAACACAAGTCACTGACCTTACCTCAGTCCATCACTTGCTGCCATCTTTGAGAGGAGTACCTCTATGGGGATTTGAATTGAGAACTGCTTCTGCAATGGTACAGCTTACTGCACCCTCTGCAAGCACGAAGGAACTACTAAGAACAGGAAGTTCTTGGTACTAAAGCTTGTGGAACCAACAAATAGCTCAACATAAGAAATGTACATGATTTTATTAATGGCTATGACATTAAGAAGATGCATTACTCCAAGGACCACTGGACTTTTCCATCTGTCCTAAACCTCCTATGTGTATTATCTGTTTCTACTGGAATGTCTCGAGAGAGTAAGGATTACTTGTTATTAATAATGATTATAATAATGTATTATAATAATATCCTAGAAGGTATAGTATGTTATGTCATATATCACATATAAAATGAATAATTTTCTATTATTAATAGTAAGTAACATTTATATAGTGCTTACCAGGTTGTAGGTACTGTGCTAGGTCCTTTATAATTACTCTCTCTTTTGATTCTCACAACAGCACCAGGAGGGAGGTTCTTTTATTATCCCCATATAATTCAGATCAGGAAACTGAGGAAAACAAAGGTTGAGTGACTTGCTTGGGGTCACATGGCTAGAAAGTATCTGAAACTGGATTTGAAGTCCTCTTCCTTTCTCCCAGCCCAGCACTCTATCCACTCTACCAGTGTCCCTAGTGCTTTGTACACTGTAAGTGTTAAAAAATGACTTTTTTGCGTTCATCAGAATACATCTTAAGAGCTGAAAATCATGGAAATATCATGGTTAGAGAGCATGGTGAAATCTAAGATATGACCATCTCTGTGGGTGGCTGAAGTCAAATGAAGACATAGATCCCAAGAGCTGAAGAGGCTCATGACCTGGGAATTCAAAGTGTGTTTTGCCAAGGGTTCATTAACAGGTATACTGAAGCTATTGAGAAAGACAAGGGTTGGGCAGAGAGGTTTACTGAGCCAAACACTAAACATGTGTCAGAGTGGAAAGACTTGGAGGCTGGCAGATAAATGCAACAGAGACTTAGATGAGGTGAGAGACTGATGGCATAATCCTCAAAAGGAGAAAAAGATATGGCAGCAGAGGAAAGGGCTAAGAGAAGCCATGTCAACAAAGAGAGGGACTGGAAATGGATGTGAAAAACAAAGAGCATGCTTACCTATTCCTCTCCCAACCTAACACATTAAGCATAGAAAGGGCATTATCTAGTTCTGGAGAGAATGGAGACAGATACCCTGTCTTTTGGAAGCATCTGGGTTTCAATGATAGGATAATTGTGAAATGAAAGGGTCTAATTAGAAACGAAGTGCATGAATAACATGATGGAGCTACACAGGGTCATATGGAAGAGGAGAGTAGAAGAGAATGAGGATGGGAGGGTGAGAGGGCTGAAGCATGGAGAGTGGCTCCATACAAGATTTCTATCTGAGCCAATAATGACTCTGAATCACATAAGGACAAGGTGGAGATGTTTTACTTTAGAGGTCTACAAAAATTTTGTACCAGTGGAGACTGGAAGGCCTGAGTCTATAAACCCGCTTGTGTCAGGCACTTGCCAGTCATTCTTTCTTCTTGAAGGCTCATTCCAAAGATAGAATCATTCAATGCACTCACGTCTTGAGTTGTTCGCATTCCTCCTGTCTCACACTAAAATCTCTTAAAAGACTAACCCTGGAGGGGTCTTGACATAACAACTATGTTTTTCATCCTTTCTTCTGTGAATAAAAATCTCCCTTTGCAGGACAGGCACGGACTAGTTTAGTGTTAGGAAGTCATCCTTCCTGTCTTCAAGCATATTTGATAATCCTTTGTGACTACAGCAAATCTCTGGAGCTTGAGAAATGCTGTGTTGAATAGGGTTAACCTTTCAGGACTAGTGGGAATGGATTTCTACTTGATTCCATGAATTCTACAATAAACATTTCTAGCTTTGCTAATCTCTCCTATATATAACTGGGAGCACCTAGTAATTCAAACCTGAGAACTGATTAGCTGACCTGTTGATTCAACACAGGTAAATCATCGGACTGGGGAAGTGCCAGTTGCCTGGGATTTCTATCCTTCAGCTTCTGGGGATAATGTAGGGTAGGGTTATCAGTCTATTCTCGGCACAAAGACCAGAGATGGAGACCTGAACTGATAAGAAAAACTAAATCAAGCATATCTAATGATCAATTCCCTGACTAACCCCATACTCACTTTGAATTCCTTGGTCTCCTCTCAACATGGCAGAAGATGGCACACACACAGAACACACCTGAATAGTGACATTGTACTAAGCTTCTGATCAGACCTGGTGAATGAGGCCCTGGGAGGGATCCTGGAGGAAAGAGGCCTACTATGTGAGTACCCATTGTTTACAGAAAGCCATGGCATCGTTACTTTTTCTCAGATGGTTCATTTAAGCTGGATGGAGTTGGTGATAACCCTTCACAGGGCCGGATATAATGAAATGAGGATGCTTGTAAGTGTAGTTTCTAATCGAAGATGGAACAGGAGCCTTAGATGGGTATCAGCAGAAGCTCATCCTACTTATCTGGCCTGAGAAACCTCAAGTATTAGTGTTTTCTCAGTCAGTTTGATGATATAAAGCAGATTGACTATACATGACAGTAATGCAAAGAAGCTTCTCTTAGTGTGGCACTTCCAAACTTTTGGGAGTGTTTCTTCTATGCCACTCTATTTTACAGACAAGTAAATGGAGACAAAGTATGTCATGTGACTTGCTCAGAGGTTGAGTGGTGGAGGTCTGCATCACCATGAAGTTTTCTGATCCCAAGTTTAGTTCTTTTCTTCCTGCAACAGCCTCCCAAAGAGAGCTAATTCTATTCTAAGTGGAGCTAGGCCCCATACAGAAGAGCTTCACTTTTTCTCAGGGTAACTGAAATGCCATATCTCTAGAGCCTTAGCTCCTCTCACTTTCTTTCTCACACTGTTGGTTTCAAATACTCTCCTCCACTTTCTGATGCCCTACATTCCAGAGTCAGAACAACCACTAGGACAGTGCTGGGTGGGAAAGTGGTCAAGAACATATGGAGCAGAGCTCAGAAGTCAGGGCTCTAATGAGGATAAATTCCAAATATTGGGAACAGACCAGAGACCAGGTGGGAAGAAGCTGGAGGACAAGTGGGGTGGGCTGGTAAATGTGTGACAGTTAGCTCTTTAAAAAATAATGTGCATCTGTGATGGACTTTTAAATGTAATCCACATTGACACTTTCTCCATCGCTTTCTTAAGTCTAAGAAATCAACAAACACTAACTCAAACCCTGATTTCATAGCTTTTGCAGATTTCTGGGGTGTAAGTGCTGACGCTGAAAGGTTCACAAACAGCTGGGACTTATTGCAGCAGATAGTAGGGTGTGGGATTGCAGAAACCAAGATTATTTACTTCTCTGCCCCTATTCACTTCTAGGTTCCCTAATCAGATCTCAGCAGGGTCTTTCCTGTCCTTAAAATTTAGAGATGGTTCTACCCATTTAGCAGCTAGAAATCTGTGACATCACCAGTTGCCAGGTGAAACCATTATTTGAAAAGGCTCTATCTATGGAGGAAGGATGTGACTTGCCAGGCAGGGCGCAGTATAATATTGAGGGATAGTTAGTAGACTTGAAAGAAAACTTGATTGAGTAGTGAGAATAGAGGATGAGGGGAGATAATTGTCAGGATGGGCAGGGCACTGTTGAGGCCAGAGTCTGAATAAAATCAGTGGGAAAGTACTGGGCAGAACTTTGGACACAGCTGGAAGAGAGAAAATGACCAGGACTGAGCAAAAGAGAGTCTGGAATGAGGAGGTCAGAATATTCTGATAAGAGTTCATATTGGATTATTAATGAAGAGGTAGCTGGATGACACAGTGGATACAGCACTGGCCCTGGAATCAGGAAGACCAGAGTTCAGATGTAGCCTCAAACACTTAGCAGCTGTGTGACCCTGGGCAAGTCCCTTAATCTTTCTCTTCCTAAGTTTCCTCATCTGTTAAAAGTCAGGATAATAATAGCACCAACCTCCCAAGGTTGCTGTGAGAATAAAATCAAGTAATATATATTAAGTATGCTAGCTATTGGAGGCAGCTAGGTGGTACAGTGGATAAGAGTACTGTGCAAGACACTTAACTCTGGTTTATCTCAGTTTTCTCATGTTTAAAATGAGCTAGAGAAGGAAACTACTCCAGTATTTTTGCAGATCCAAATGGGTTCATGAAGCGTTGGACGTGACTGACAACAAATGGTATCTATTACTAGGGGAAAGTGTGAAGAACCAAGAAGCTGAAATGCTGAAGAATAACTAACTTAGTTAATTGAATGAATGAAGCATGAAGCACTTAGTTGACCAGGATGGCTCACATTCTATAGAACTTTACAAGATTAGTACAAGTATTAATAGCCACATTTTAAGCATCAGAAAACTGAGACTCAGAGAGACTGATAAACTTTCCAGTATCACAAGGCAGTTAGTAAAGCTCTGGAGATGAGAAACTAATTTGTATGAAGACAAGATTCCCTGAAAAGTGAGAAGGAATGCATGCAATGGGTAAAGGAAGAAATATGGGAGAAAGGGAGAACAGTAGGAGAAAGACTGATTTTTATGAACTACATGGTTATTATACATATCTTGCACTTTCCTAGTTCTGTCCTCACACTATTCCTGTTCCTGAAATGACTTTGACGCTCCACAATTTCTCCCTCATACCCTTCCCCCAAATACTTGTTGAATTTCTGTCCATTTTTTATTTTTTTCATAGTATTTATTTTTCTTCCAATTACATGTAAAGAAACTTTTCAGCATTCATTTCTTTGAAAGATTTGGAGTTTTCAATTTTTCTCCTTTCCTCCCTACCCTGCACCCCAAGATGGCAAGCAATCTGATATTTGTTATACATTTGCAATAATGAAAACCATATTTCCACATTGTTGTGTTCATCCTTCATTGCCAAAGAAGACCATGCCATCAGAGAAATGATGATGACTTGTACTTGACTTTGTTTTGAACGAGGGAATGTTGTGCAAGGTCACTTGCACCAGTCTCACTTCTCCTCCAGAGCCATCTGAATTCATCAGCATGCCGGACAATGACCCAGAATGCACTGAAAGACTTTGGCACCTTTAGGCCAATGTCTGTGCAGGTATTCACTTAGGGTGGAGGTAATGGACATTCACTGAATAGACTTGTATAGGAAGTAGCCATGGCATGGCCCCTTTAATGAGGCAAAGAAAGAGAAAGACATCAAGCTGGGAGGAAAGCAGCAACACTTACTATTGATAATGAGTCTTAAGCCAGGAGGGTGTATATGACAACTTTTAAGCAGAGTCCCAGTGTTGTGCAAGCTTCAGAGTGCAGTAGGTTTAAGGTTTTTCAAAAAGACAAGGGAAGGGAAGGGAAGGGAAGGAAGGGGAAGGGAGAGGAGGGGAGGAGAGGGGAGGGGAGGGGAGGGAAGGGAAGGAACCTAGCCAGTAAAACTCAAGTCAGCTGGGCATCTTCTGGCCATCCAAATTTTCCCTTCCTTTGGAGAGCAGAAGGAAGGGGACAGGGAGACAGACAGGAGAGAAGCAACTGAGTTACCCAGTTACCTGGGTAAATTAGTCATGTGAAAGAAGAAATAGAACAAAAAAAATATATGAGAGGTCTTCAATGTACATTCACACTATCTATTCTTTCTCTGGATGTGGACAGCCTTTTCCATCCTGAGTCTTTTAAAACTGTCTTGGATCATCATATCACTGAGAAGAGCTAAGTCAATCGCAGTTGGTCATCAACCTTTCTGTTCTTTAAAACCCAGTTCAAATATCACCTCCTCCGGGAAACCTTTCCTGATCTCCTCCATTTAGAACTCATGTAGCATTTTATTGGCATATCTTCAATACATTATCGTACACCATTTTGTCCTATAGCTTTTGTTTTGTATGGCACCATATTCATCTACTAAGCTCCAGAAGGCAGTCCTCTGCACACAATCGGTACTTAATGAATGTTGAATTGGATGAAGTGTTTGAGCTAGAATAGATCTTAGCGATAGCATTTTGAAAGGCTTAACTTGAAGATGTTGGAACAAAATTGGAATCAGAGAGAAGAAACAGAAGGCAAGTAAGGCTGCTAAGAAGCAGCTTGGTACGAAGAAAGACCAAGAGATTCAGAACTGGAAAACTTTGTTTCAAAGTTCTGCTCCTGCCTACCTGTTTGACATTGGACAAGTCATTATCCTCTTTGGAACTCAGCTGCCTCATGTGCAAAGATAAGATGTTGACTTTGATGACTTTCCAGATCTAAATTTATGCTCCTATGAGAGAATTTTCCAGATCATTAGGAAGTTACAGCTTTTTACTTTAAAAGTAGAAGCTATAGGGACTAAAATGTTCTTTCATTTCACATTGGGAAAGGAAGATTGCTTCCCTACGTTTTTCTTTGATTCTCAGATCCCATAGTTGTAACTACGATGGTACAGCTGAGGCTTTTGTCTTAGACCATGACATCTAGGGGCGCTTTTTCCCTAGGACTGCCATCTCTATACATCAGGGTCTTCCACATATTCCACATAGTATGACTTAATAGTCTTGCTAAGCTCCTTGCCTATCCCCACCATATCTCCACAGCTGTGGTGTTCCTTTCCTGGGTACCCCAACCTTCCCTTCCCAATCTCTCAGTGGGTATAAGCTAGTCTCCCTGTGAGAAGACCTACTTCAGGGGTGGGGAACCAGTGGCCTTAAAGTTACACAAGTGCTTCTAGATCCTTACATGTGGCCTTTTGATTGAATACAAATTTTACACAGCACATCCTTTTTTTAATAAAATAAAGTTACTTCATAAAAAAATTTAAATTTAAATTAATAAATAAAATAAAAGGCCTGAAGGATGCAGGTTCTCCACCCTTGACCTAGCTCTTCTCCCTGTGTTATGACCCACTGCTCCCTCAGCCACCCATCCCCAGGAGTTTTTATCCCAGGTGAAATAATTGGTGAAAGAGAAGAATTTTCAGCTATATTTCTACTGGATCCACCCCCTCTACCTCATCTCTCTAACATGTGTTTTCTCACAAATGAGAAATACCTCCCAAGTAGAATTTGATTCTACCCTCTCTGGTGACTGATCATTGACACTGATCATTTATCCATGAGATAACGGCAGAGAGACTTTGAGATTTTAACCAAAGTTGTTACAAGCTTTATTCAGAATTAATAGTAATTTGAACAAATGAAACTAGGTAATGGCTGGAATCTGATGAATATTCCCTTTCTAGTGGGAGGAGGAGAATAGAGGTAGAAGAATGTTCCCAGAGGAGGAAAAAGGTGAATTTTACTCTAAAGGAAATTTCTTGGGGGTGGGGGCACAATGAAGGCAGAACTAGCATTGTAGTTCAGAGTGACTTGATGTTCAAGATTCCAAAGAGAAACATTTTCTGTCTATCAGAGGGCTAAGTCACTATTGCAGGAAACAGATGGAAAAACCAATGAATGAAGGAAAAAGACTAGGGAAAAATTCCTAGGACCCTGAGTTGTTACCCTTCCATTTATTCCCCTAACCCTGGGCTGATGTCACAAGTATCACCTCCCACCAGCCCAAGAAACCCACAAAAGCCAATTATTTCAGAAGATGGACATGGTACCTGGGATAGAAGGATGGATGGATGGATGGATGGATGGATAAAGATCTGGATCCAGGAAAACAGAGGGATCCAAATGTGTGAAGAGATAAGGGTTTATATTTAAGTATTCTAAAAGTTTGTTTGCTTGTTTTTTACACACAGAAGGTGTAAAATGGGAATGGAGAGAAATTAGAGCAAGATGGCTGGAAAGAAGGGTGTGCTTGAGCCACTTCAAATTTGTTCTCAAGTCTATTGTTAAATATTCACTATATGTACAACTTGGAAATTGGCAAGTGCTACAAATCAAAACTTGATTTATTGGTTTGTTGATGGTGTAGACTTAAGAAAGTAATGAAGAACATGTTAATAATGCAGATTAAAATTAAAAGTGTGTTGCATAATTTTTGTAAATAATATTTTCTTCAGACAACTGTTTGTTAAATTTACCAACACATTCTTGCCTGGAATCCACCTCAGGGGTGAATCTGAAGCTACCACTACTACCATGTCACTGGGGAAGCTATTACTAGGCATGATATGCCCTAGATACCTCACATCATGAGATGATCTCATGGTGTTGACTAACTTTCCTATTTCCAAGTCAATTGCACTTCAGAATTTGGCTTGTCTTTCACTTCAGTCCCCAAATGTCAAATGACCTTGAATCACTGAAACTCTTCACTAAGTAAATGCTGGAAGCTATGTTGACAGTTATGCTGGTGTTGGCACTTAGCGAGGGTGTTGATGACTGGGACGGATCTGAACAGCAACTCCTCTGTCTTTCACTTCTCATCTCCTAGCCAGGAGCCCTGGTAACTGATCAACAGGGAGATTGGAAGTGTTACTACCATACCCTTCCCTTGGAACCTGGCCAGGGTTCTTCTAGTAGAACCCACGTATCTCCTCACTTCTTTCTCTCCCTAGCTCCATATATAGATCAGATCTCTCTAAACACATGTGGAGCTCCTGATCCTTCACACCTCCAGCTCCTTCACAGGACATATTCATGCTTTCTAGACCTGTAAGTTTTCCCTCTTTACCTCCTTTCCTAAGTCAGCTATCCTAAGCATTGTATTCTTCCCCTATCTTTTCTAAACCCTGAGGCCAGACCTGATTCTTAGATCATCTCAGTGATTCAATTTGCTGGAGACAAGTGATGCTATCCATCCCTCTCTTTCCCATTGGCCAGAAGGTAAAGCCTGCAAGGCATGATTAGATAGTTTTTCCACACCTTCCCCAGCACCAGTTCTGTAATCTACCTCTTTCCCCATCTGGAAACTCAGAAGCCCCTTTTTGCAATTGAAAGATAACCACTTTGTTCCTTTGTCCCTGACAGGGGCTAGGTACATTGCTGCATGGGAACCAACATTCAGTGGAACAGCCCCTAGGGGATAGTCTAAGAAAAGTGGAGATGGATGAAATAAAGAATAGACACACAGACAAAGTCAGATTCATCTGCAAACTTTAATTATGTTCATGCTTCTGTGCCATGGATGGGAACTTGTACCAGGTACTCCTCATTCCTTTCTATCAATCCCACACTTCTCTACCTACCTCGTTCAAGAGTACTGATGACAAGGCTGTTTCATAAATAGAAAATTTGTGTTTGATGGCAGCCCTAGGCATGAACTTTTCTCTGACTTTCCCTTTCCACAAGCCATTTAGAGGAATTTAGGCAGGAGAGACCCCAGAGCATAAGCTATAAACTTCACAGAAATAGTCAAAGTTAAGACTGCCTTCCTCAGCAGTTCCTATTCCAAGAATCCGTTTAACTCTTCAGTCTTTCGATCTTTCAAATTTGAGGCTGTATAGTTCTCTCATTCTCTGTGACAATCTATATGAGGCAGGGGTCATTTATCACCAACTTCCTTATCATTTCTACTTTAGCAACTAGGATCAGGAACAAAGTAACAGTGCCCCTTGTTTTTCCCCCCACTTTTAGAAGGATGAAATTATCATGAACTTAAACTACTTTGCCTGTTGGGAAAGCGAATGCTCAATAGATTTTATTAATAGCAATGTATTTATACACTCTTTGAAAGTACGTGAATTGCTTTAAAAATCTTACTTCAATGCTCTTTCTGGTTAAACTTTTTGAAAAAAACCATCTAGAATAGGTGACTCCACTTTCTCTCCTCCTACTGTTTTCTCAGAGCCTTAAGATGCAGCCTCATCATTGCACTGAAATACTTTCTCCAACATTGCCAATGATCTAACTGTCAAACCCAATGGCCTTTTCTCAGTCCTCATTCTTCTTGACCTCACTGAAGTCTTTTCTCCTTGTTACTCTTTTCTCTCTAGGTTTTCAGGATACCATTCTCTCCTCCTTTTCCTCCTTCCTATCAGACCACCTTCTTAGTTCCCTTTATGGATCTTCTCTAGAACATACCTTTAACCATAGGTGGCCCTCTTCTCTTCATCCTTTATAATATTTCACTTGGTGATCTTATCAGTTCCCATGGATTAATTAACATCTTTATGCTGATGATTCTTACATCTACACATCCTGGCCTAACTTCAAAATTGACTTCCAAATTTGTACCCCCTTTAAACATGTAGAACTTGGTGTCCAGTAAACATCTGAATTCAATATGCCCAAAACAAAACTCATTATCTTTCCCCCAAACCTCCTCTAGTTCCTAGTTTCTTTATTGCTTTATAGGGCAACACCACCCTCCCATTCAGCCAGTCTGGCAACCCAAGAATTCAAGATGATTCTGGTGGACACATGATGACAAATGCTATCCATCTCCAGAGAGAGAACTGAGAAAGTCTGACTGAAGATTGAAGTATTTTTTCCATTGATACTTCATTTTTCTTACTTTCCTTTTTGCAACATGCCTAATATGGATATATGGTTTGCATGATTTTGCATGTATAAATGATATCACATTGTTGGCCTTCTCAATGGACAATGGATGGGCAGCCAGGAGGGAAAGAATTTGGAACTCAAAATCTTTAAAAAGAAGTGTAACAATAAATAATAAATGCATTTTTAAAAAATCATACATTCCAAAAAATTAACCTACTGGTGGATCTGCCCTCCTCACATCTATACCTACTCCAATCCATCCTCTATTCAGCTACCAAAGTGATTTTCCTAAAATGCAAGTCTGATCATGTCAACCCTCACTCCCCCCACATACACTCAACAAATTCCAGTGGCTCCCTCTTGCCTTCAGAATCATTTTGTTGTTCAAAGTCCTTCCTAACCCAACCCTTTCTGTCTTTCCAGTCTTTTTACACCTTCCTCTTCACCATCTATTTTTCGATCCAGTGACAATGGCCTCTTGGCTCTGGGCATTTTCTCTGGCTCTCCCCAATGCTTGGAGAGGGCTCTGCCCTCATCTCCACCTACTAGCTTCCCTGGCTTCATTTAAGTGATAACTAACATTCCATCTACTGTAGGAAATCTTTTCCAAACCCTCTTAATTTCTAGTCCTTTCCTTCTCTTAATTATTTCATATTTAACCTTTACATAACTCATTTGCGAGTATTGTTTTCTTGTTGCTTCCCGCATTAGACTATGATCTTCTTAATATCAGCGACTGTCATTTGCCTCTTTTTGTATCCAGGGCTTAGTATGGTGCATACCACATAATAGATACTTAATCAGTGTTTATTGACTGATTTATACCATAACCCATTGAAGTAAGCACTCTATGCACAGTACTGCCTACTTTAGTAACATTTGGAACACCCTGTGTTATGATCCCATTTTATAGATGATAAAAGTGAAGTGGGGAATTATCAAGTGACTTTCCCATTGTCATGCAGTCAGTAAATTTCAGAGGTGGAGTTTGAACCCCATTCTTTCTTAATTCAAGTACAGGCCTCTATGCACTATGACCATATCACTGCAATTCTCTAAGGTGGATTCCTAATCTGTTTCCATAACTCCTTGTCTAATTCCTCCTTCCATTTAGGTGTTTTGCACTGTACCCAAACAATAGCACTGTTTCTGATTTTTCCCTATTGATCTTCACCCTAATACTCACCATTGTGTTTATTTCCTCTGTTCCTGAATTTCTTCTTAAAAATATATCCCCTTAACAATCAGTGGAATTTTGGGGGAATCCATTTATGGTTTATTCAGTTTCTTTTTCTAAGATTGAATCATTTCACTCCTGAATTATTTTGCTCTGTTAACCTAAATATTTTATATTTTTTATAAACAGTTTTTCCTTTCATTTAGATCATCTGTTATATTAGCAGTAATTTAGCAAAATTGTTCCTAATAATTTCTTTTATTTCATCTCCATTGGTTTTATACTTATTTGAAACCAAGTCACCTAGTGGTCTATTTTCTTGTGTTATTTTTTCTTAAAAACAGTTGCTGCTTTTATCTATTAATTCATTGATGGGTTTTCCTTTTGCTTTCATTTTTGTTAATTTCTTTTAGGATTTCTATAGAGGTATTTATTTGGGGGTTTTAATTTGTTTGTTTTCTAGTGGTTTTTTTTTTTAAGTTACATGCCCAATTCATTACCCATTACTATTGCACCACTGATTTTATGTAATCTTTTCTTGTTGTTCACTTGTGTCTTTGTAATCCCATTTGGGATTCTTGGCAAAGATACTGGAATGGTTTGCCATTTCCTTCTGTTATTCATTTTACAGATTGAGGAATTGGGGCCAACAGAGTTAAGTGACTTGCTCAGGGTCACATGGATTGTAAGTGCTCAAGTTCACTCAACTAGTAAGAGGTCAGCTTTGAACTCAGGAAGATGAGTCTTCTTTACTCCAGGCCCAGTACTCTATCTACTCCATTATCTAGCTTCCTCGTCTGATCTTTCACTTTTGAATAAATTATACTCTTCAAGAAGTAAATTAGTCTTGAGGCCCATCACCTCGTGATTTTTGGCCTATGAGGTTGCTTTGCCTTCTTATTTTCAAATCTCATTTTTAGCCCTGTATCTTGTACACTGATCTTTAGGTATCTGAGGCTATGTGTTTTATTGTTATCCATCTTCTTGGATATTGAATTCCATAATTTATGTTGCTTTCTTGGACTTTTGTTTTTCCTATGTTGTAGCTGTTACTTTGAATAACATCAGGCTTAGAATATATGTGTGTATACACATACATACATACCTACACACATATGTATACGCGCAGACATACACACACACACACACACACACACACACACACACACAGAATTTCCACCCACTTTCCTTGCCTGTCAGTTTAAAGTCCTCTGGACCAGACTTCGGGAAACTTGCTGTGAGGGTCAAATGCCATAAAATATGTAAAGTGCTTAGCAAATCCTAAAGCAATATGTAGATGTTAACTGTTATTGTTGTTGCTATTTCTGGTCCCACTCTATCATTGGGAAAGAAACTGTCATTCCTTTTTTTTTTTTAAACTATGGCACTAATTTTTAATTATTTTTTATTTTGGACTCAAAAGTTAAAACACAAATACAGAAGAGAGAAAAAAAACAAAACATGTCATAAACTTAAATATTGGAACTTAAATACTAAGAACATTTTAAAAAAGCATGTTGTGTGCATAGCAGAACATAAGAGAAGATTCAAAATATGTACCAGTAAATTTTCATTTCAAGAATGCCTGTGTGATGAATAATGCATGATGTGTTGAGAATAGAGCATCTATTCTTTGCTTCCTTGTGAGTTTTTTTATTCTCTCCTGTGTACTTTTTTATTTTGTTCTTTTTTCTGTCCCCACCCCCTGAAGATTACAATAAAGTTTAGACATGTTCCTCTATAGTTAAAAATATATACATACATATATAGATATATACTTTCCCAAAAATATTCTACTCCTGATCTTTGTTTTATGTTTTTCGATATCTCTTGTTTTCTATCCCCCTTGCCTCCTCTACTTTACTTCTACCCACTGCTTTGCCCTCCTATTACTTGCCTACCCCTCTCCAAGGATCCCTTTCTCTATCCTCCCATTCCCATAAAGCTAAAAAGCCTTCTACAGCCTCCCTTTGCCTATTCCCTCACCCTCCGCTCTAAAGATTCCTCCCTTGTCCTCTCCACTCCCTCATTTTATTTCCTCTGAATTCAGAAGATTTTTATATTCTTCATAACATATATATATATATATATATACAAACATATATATATATATGTATATATATAGTTCCCTCTTAAATCCATTCCCAACTAAAGTAGGTTACCAGAACTACCAGCCCTCCTTCCCCATGTAATTCCTTTATATCAGTTCTTTCTCTTGCACTTCATTTGTAAAAAATAATTACTCTTTTTAGACATCTCTAAATTGCTTTAGTTTTAAATTAATATCAAGGTCAACTTTATCCCTATCATTGTTATAATCTACTCAATTATTAATAAGAATCTTAGACACACATTTTATTGGAGAATGGATATAAAGAAAGTGGATTTCTACAGGAAGTTGGAAGGAAGATACTGAGATACCGTACTGGAGACAGCTTGAATGGGTATCCAGACCTGAAAACTGCATAAGATGATTTTACTTCACAGACTACTGTACGAGATGAAACTTTTAAATCGACAGTTCATTGATTTAACTTTTTCTTTTGAATCTCTGTATCTGTACCTATAAAAAGGGACTGCCCCCTTGTAATTTGTCATTGCATAGATCAACTTTATTCCCTTCCCATATTTACCTACAGGGGAGATAGAAAAGGGGAAGAATTCATGTGGGAAAGAATGTGAGGAGGTATTGATTGGATTTATGGAAACAAAATTTTTGATTAAAAAAAGGGGGGAGGAATTTGTGGGAAACAGAAGAAGAAATTCTGTTTCCACAGGATTAAAATTCTTCTCAGCTTTATGATAGCAGCTAATCAGAGTTGTGACCTAGTATAGTCAGGTGAAAAGTCAGAAAGTTGGGCACATGTTTGCTGAGCTATTTGAGGGGAAGCCTATCATAGAGGAAAGTATGAAGTGAGGTGTTTCGGAGGCTTCATCTAGCCAATAGATGGTGAGGAGGGAGATTACAATTTGGAATAATATGAAGGGGCTTACACTGGTCTGAACAAATTGTAACAGTCCCTTAGGAGCTATCTATTCATTTGGGGGTGGGGGGAATAAACTTAAAAATTAATAAAACCTTTCCTGATTTTATAAGTATTGTTCTTTGTTTAAAGTGAGCATGTTTCTCACAGTTGGAGCCTTGTTTCTCCCATCTGTCATTTGATTTTTAAAGTCTTTTTTAAGAGCTTCTATAATTTTGGGGGGGCAGGTGACCATTTGACTTTGCTCTTTAGGGGTCTCTGTACTTCAATATTCTCCTCTGAAGATAAACCCCAGTCTTCTCTATTCCCATAATAACTGTCTATGGTTGGATTCTTTCTCTTTTGCCTGTACCTTTTTTATGGTAATAACTTAATTTTTGTAATCACCTTTAGCCCTGAGGTGTGGGAAATGGTGTCTCCTGTTCCAGATCTTAAGTTCTCCCCTCTAACCTGGAACCAAAGCCAAACCTCTAATCTCCTGTAAGTGCCTGCAGGCAGAGGCTTTCTGTCCCAATACTTCTTCACTCATCAGACATGTGCTGGTTCCTTCTCAACCACCTCCCCCCCATACCCACTGCTCGTTTGTAGGAGCCTCTTCTCATCAACCCCAAGTACAAGGGCTTCCATTGGGAGATTACCGTCTATATATCCTGTCCATGTAATATAGGTATCTGCTTAGTTACATGTTGCCACATTGAATGTGAGCTCTTTGAGACCTAAGATTATTTTTGCCTTTTTTGTATTCCCAGCAATTAGTTTGATACCTGGTATATAGTCAGCACTTAATAGGTGATTTCAGACTAACTTAGTGATTGTTAATATACGTAATGTAACTTATCAACATATTAATGTGTATAATGACCAGTTTTGGAGCATAGTGTTCATCTTCCCACTGTATTAATCCATAATGTCAGTATCTATCTGAAGACAAATTCACTAACTGACCAGGATGACTACAAGGACACATATATAAGTGGAATATATGTCAAAAGAATAAACGCAAAATACTTAAACACAGCATAATTTAAGAGATAGAGTACTAGCAGTTAAGAGAATCAGGAAAGAATGTATGTACAAGGTGATACTTGAAGGACAGGAGATTCAACTTGAAGGAAAGGAAGTGATGCAGAGGTGAAGAGGGCTTGTGATCCAATCATGGCGCATAGCATGATGGGAGATGGGAGTGTCTTAACAAAAACTAAACGTGTATTTCAAAAGGAAAATATTTATCAAATTGAGAGGAAAAAGAATCCAACAAATGCAAAATTAAAATTAAAAAAAATTCAATATCATCATTAATTGCATTCAATATTGATTATAGGCAGATAGAAACTCAAATTGTAAAGGGGAAAAGAATAATTTTTAAAACTTAAAATTAGAATTTTCCAGTAGAAGAGTTTTAAGTGCATGCAGGAAAAGCCAAGGATTCTTCTGCTATAATAACAATAACAATAATAAATTATGGTATCTAAGCTTCTAACCCATGAAAAGAAATCCATGTAATCATAAATACAAATCCCAGATGGAGTTAACACCTGTAGCCACCAGAGAGATGTGAAGCCAGGTTTGACTGTGTAAGGACTTTGCCAAGCTGCTAAAGGAACCTGGGAGTTGGAAGAAACATCTATTTCTCTTCCAGCCAGGCTGTTTATACTCTCCTGACACTGTTCTTCACTCTGTCCCTACAGACAACAAGGGAGGAAAAGGAATAAGAAAGAACAAATGACCTGACAGATCTAGCCTCATTCCAGGTAGGAAATGCATGCTCTGGTGGACGAAAAGCTCCAGATCAAATGTAGTTCTTCAGTATAGAAAGTGAATAGATTTTTCATTGTTAATTATTTCTATTACATTTTTTTTAGTTGATTCTCTAGGGTTCTCTAAGTATACCATCATATTATCTGAAAACAGGGGGTTATATGAAGAGGGGCTTATATTTTCTGGATCTCAGCCAGACAAAATAGCCTAAACTAGAGGAAGATTTGAAGAATTTTTCTCCCTGGGGTAGAGTGGTGCCTCTCTTCCTCCTCCCAACATGCTAGAGAAGAATTTTCACTGGGGAAAGCCAATCTTAACTTTGCTTATAGAATCTGTAAACAGAAAACCATTTGGTAAGAAGGATTAAGGGAAGGCACCCACCTTCCCAACCAGAAGTACCTCCTTGTTGGGGTATTCCAGGGCCTGAAATTTCAATATTAAAGATTCACTCTGTTGAGTCAACAAGGGAAATTGCCAAGCTGCTAAAGGAACCTGGGAGTTGGAAGAAACATCTATTTCTCTTCCAGCCAGGCTGTTTATACTCTCCTGACACTGTTCTTCACTCTGTCCCTACAGACAACAAGGGAGGAAAAGGAATAAGAAAGAACAAATGACCTGACAGATCTAGCCTCATTCCAGGTAGGAAATGCATGCTCTGGTGGACGAAAAGCTCCAGATCAAATGTAGTTCTTCAGTATAGAAAGTGAATAGATTTTTCATTGTTAATTATTTCTATTACATTTTTTGGTATCTAAGCTTCTAACCCATGAAAAGAAATCCATGTAATCAGGTATTCCTTGAGTCAGGTATTCCTTGAAAATACAAATATCTCTGGAAATGTTATTTAGTTTCAGTGTATAATAATTTGAAGCTGAACTGATCACAAAGAAACAAAGTAAGTTTTGTTGGCATTAAGAAAAGGATAGAGCAGGACCTGGATTATGGAGTACTTATGCCCACAAGAGGATAGGTCCAGGAAGAAGCAACCATAGGAGTCCCTTTGCTGCCAAGGCTGCCTCTAGCACTGGACTGCCTCTGAAATAGTAGATAAGAGACCTCTAGAATAGCTTCACAGTTGTTTCTTCCCCCAAATCCATAGAAAATCTGTAGCCTCAATGCCACACACACACACACACACACACACACACACACACACACACACACACACACACAGAAAGAGAGAGAGAGAGAGAGAGAGAGAGAGAGAGAGAGAGAGAGAGAGAGAAAGAGAGAGCACTCCTGTTAACAATCAGTAGGGTTGGAGGTGAATATAGAAATTATCATTCTCAGCAAAAATGATTCCCACTCTGTACCAGGTCTTAGAGCTAGAGAATTTCAATGAATATAGTTGATAAAAAGTACTTTTCAGCCCTATCCTCAAGGCAGTGTTTTCCAAGAGTCAATATAAAGGGAGACCAGATTCTTCACAACTCTCAACTGAAATATTAGTTCAAGAAACACTGTGAAGCACAGTGCAGATATATAAAAAATATAATTGCTGAAGACACTGACATTAATTCTCAAGAGAATCTGCCAAATGCCTCCTGCCTGAGGACAAATGGTGTTGAGAAGTCCAAAGCTGATTGCTTCTTTCCCCCAAATGACTGCCCAGTCACTCATAGGGAACTCTGTATAATCCCATGGTTTTTATTTTCTGAGATGTTAAGATAAGGTTTTCCTGGGTGATGAGCTTCCTGACAATTAATCCTCTTATTCTGTCACTCTCTCCAAGTATCCAGGATGGTGTGTGTGTGATGGTTCTTGTCCCAATAGAGACCCTCTGGGTTCCGAGTCTGCCTGCGGCGGAGACACCCCAAGAAAATACAAAATGGTTATACCTGAGATAGTTACTTCTAATGGTGTCTCAGGACTCAGATCCCCCAGACTGGGGCTAGGTAGGAGATATTTTTCTCCGAGTAGTTTATACTGGTTTAGTAGGTACTCCTATCACAGTCTAGAGGATTACCTCTCCAGTTCAGACATCTGTGTCCTCTATCTTTCTCATACACTGCTATAGGGTAAAATTTTAATTCCATGTTCCAGTGATACAGATCTCAGACTCAGAAAATACCAGAATGAAGACAGAAGAGCTAATATGTATGTGTTTAAAAATAGTGAGTAAAAGGAGATTTGGGGTAGTATAAACTTCCTCTAGAGAGAAAGTATTAGGATCAGTTATCCTAGGTCCCTGTCTAAGATATGCAAAGAATGCTCTGATGCTCTCCAGGTTTGGATGCTGAAGGGCCCAGTATATTCAGGGTTACTGTGTAGCTCCATTGTTGTTGTCAGGGAGATTTACCAATCTCTGCAACAAAATTGGTTGGACCTGGGGATTGTATCTTGGGGAAGAACGGTAGTAAACAGAGATATGGACAGATACTATATTTCTCAGACCCAGCTGGGTAGTCACTGACTATATCCACCCTAAGAGATGTGATTGTAGCCACACTGGATATTGAAGACCTTAGAAGGTGAAAAAAATGGGAGATCTGATCTCCCTCTCACTCCAAAGGATTGAATCAGTATTTTTTTTTAATTTCTTCTGGGAAAGTTTATCCAATATTAATAAAGCAATGATTCCCTCTCATTTGTATCAGGCATGAGCCAAGAGAAAGCCTAAAACTAAACCAAGATTGGAACCTCTAACCTTTTTTTTTTGGTTTGTTTATTTTGTAATATATTTATTTTATTTATTTTTAATGTTCTGTAATCACTACCATAAAACTTAGATATTTTCCCCCTACTTACCCCGCACCATCCCCCTCTCTCCCCAAGATGACATGCAATTCTGCATAAGATCTATACATACATTCCTATTGAATAAATTTTCACTATAGTCAGGCTGTGTAGAAGAACTAAAATACATGGGAAAAATCATATAACAAACTGAAACATAACACACACACAATGATCTGCTCCATTCTGCAATTGAATTCCATAGTTCTTTCTCTGAAGGTGGAAGGTGTTTTGCTTTAGAAGACCATGGGGAATTTTTTTTTTTTTTTATGTCCTTGCATTGCTATGAAGATCCAAGTCTTACCAGAAAAAACTCTCACACTGTGGTCATTTCCGTGCACAAAGTTCTTCTAGTTCTACTCCTTTTGCTCGGCATCTGATCATGTAAGTCCTTCCAGGCCTCTCTTAAATCTTCTTGTTCATCATTTCTTAAGGTGGAATAGTATCCCATAACATTCATATACCATAATTTATTCACCCATTTTCCAATTGATGGGCATCCCCTTGATTTCCAGTTTTTGGCAACTCCAAAGAGGGCTGTTATAAATATTTTTGTACATGTGGGACCCTTTCCCATTTTTATGATCTCTTGGGGATACAGTTCTAGAAGTGATATTGCTGGGGAAAAGGGTATGCACATTTTTGTAGCCCTTTGGGTATAGTTCCAAACCACTCTCTAGAATGGTTGGATGAGCTCCCAGCTCCACAAACAATGAATTGGTGTTCCAACTCTCCCACATCCTCTCCAACATTTTTCATTTTCCTATTCTGTCATGTTTGCCAATCTGATAGGTGTGCTGTGGTATCTCAAAGTTGTTTTGATTTGCATCTCTCTAATCAAAAGTGATTTAGAGTATTTTTTCATATGATTATATATCTTTAATTTCTTTCTCTGAAAATTGTCTGTTTATATCATTGGAGAATGACTTGTATTGTTGTACATTTGACTCAGTTCTCTATATAGTCTAGAAAGGAAGCCTTTAAATCCGAGATTAGCTGTGAAAATTTTTCCCCAATATACTACATCCCTCTGAATTTTGGTTGCATTGGGTTTGGTTGGGCAAAAACTTTTCAGTTTAATGTAATCAAAATTATCCATCTTGTATTTCATAATGCTTTCTATCTCTTCTTTAGTCAAAAATTCTTCCTTTCTCCCCAAATCTGATAAATACATTATTCCTTGCTCCTCTAGTTTGCTCATGGTATCAATTTTAATATCTAGATCATGTACCCATTTGGACTTTATTCTTGTGTATGGTGTCAGGCATGGGTGTATGCTTAGTTTCCTCCATATTGTTATCCAGTTTTCCCAGAAATTTTTGTTGAATAGTGAGTTCTTATCCCAGAAGCTGAGGTCTTTGGATTTATCAAAGAGAAGATTGCTATATTCATTGCCTACTGTGTATTGAGTACCTAGCTTATTCCACTTATCTACCCTGATAATTCTTAGGCAGTACCAAGTGGTTTTGATAATTGTTGCTTTATAATACAGTTTGAGATGTGGTAGCATGAGGCCACCTTCCCTAGCATTTCTTTTCATTAGTCCCTTTGATATTCTGGACCTTTTGTTCTTCCAGATGAATTTTGATATTATTTTATCCAGCTCTAGAAAATAACTATCTGAAAGTTTAATTGGTATGGCACTAAATAAGTAAATTAATTTAGGTAGAATTGTCATCTTTATTATATTAGCTTGGCCTACCCATGAACAACTGATGTTTTTTTCACTTACTTAGATCTGACTTTATTTGTGCAAAAAGTGTCTTGCAATTGTGTTCATACAGTCCCTGGGTTTCTTTTGGCAGGTAAACTCCCCAATATTTTGTAGTGTCTACCCTAGCTTTAAATGGGATTTCTTTTTCTATCTCTTGCTCTTGGACTTTGTTGCTAATATATAGGAATGCAGAAGATATGTGCGGGTTTATTTGCAACCTGTAGCTTTGCCAAAGTTGTTTATTATTTCAAGTAGTTTTTTACTTGAATCTTTGGGATTCTCTAAGTATATCATCATATCATCTGCAAAGAGTGATAACTTAGTTTCTTCTTTGCCTATTCTTATTCCTTCAATTTCTTTATCTTGTCTAATTGCTACAGCTAACATTTCTGGTACCATATTGAATAACAGTGGTGATAATGGACATCCTTGTTTCACCACTGAACTTATTGGAAATGCATCTAGCTTATCTTGGATCAGTATTTCTTTAGAAAAGGAGGAAGGAGGAGTGTTAGGAAAACTGAAAAATATGTAGGGAGCTACTCTGACCAATAGAATTCTCATTTTATATCCTGAGCCAAGAGCAGACTCCTCTATTCATTCTACTCACCCCAACATGTTTCTTCCTTAGGGCATGTGGTATAGCAGAAAATAGAAATAAAAATTATTGCCTTGAAATCTGAAACTCCAAGCTAAAACTCTTGGCTTTGACATTCACTTGATGTATAACCATGGTAAAGTCATGTTGCACCGAGGAATTGAAATGAATGGGAGAAACCATGAGAAAAAACAAACCAAGCCAAAACATAATACAAGAGAAAATAGATTCTGAATTCCATTTCCATAAGTTTTTCTCTGGATGTGGATGGCATTTTGCATCAAGAGTCCTTCAGAAATGTTTTAGGTCTTTGCATTGCTGTAAAAGGCTAAGTCTATCAGAAATACTCCTCATACCTTGTGCTAATATACATATTATTACGGATAATATTTTCTTGGTTTTCCTCTTTTCACTCAGCATCACTTCATATAAGTCTTCCCAGGTTTTTCTGAAGTCCTTCTGTCAGGGGCCGCCACCGGACCTCCTGGGTGGATAGGTGACGGCCGGGAGTCTATACCTGCCGTAACTGGCAGTCACGCGCTTGGCCTGTGACTTCCTCATTCTGGGCGCAAGGAAGGCTCGTGGACAAGGTACGGCATCGCCCTCGGCGAGGTACTAGTGGGGCCCCCACCTATCATAGTAGGACACGATCAGCCAGGTCGATAACGTGGCCCTAAGAACAGGTGCTGAGGGCTGACCAAGGCTTAATGACCAATCAGGGAACTAAGGGCTAGAACCCGGAAAGGATAAGGAATATAAGGCAAAGCCCCAAAGGGTTCGGGGGGACTGGACTGATGTGAACTACTGAATAAACATCTGTTTTGCTCTACCACTCTGGCTCGTGCTTGGTTTCCGCCCGAGCTCCGGCCCCCGGGGACGGGTCCAGAGACGTCTGAAGCTGCGTGAAGCAGAGTGAGGGGTTACTACTCACCGGGAGGGTCGATCGGGGACCGTGAGCCCCCGACAACTGGCGCCTCCAACAGGGACTGTGACGGACGTGGTGAGGTGAGTAACTTGCCTACCCCTTGCAGGCAGGGGTTAGAAGAGCCAAGCACCCGGGGATTGCTGAAGCGAAAATTACTTTCGTGTGAGGCTCCCCGAAGGCAGACCTAGGATGGGACAAACCCAATCCATAGGAGAGGTTAAGCCAGAGGACAAGGGAATTCTAGCTTGCCAAGTGTACAAACTCTGCAAGCAGAATGGGATAAAAATACACATAAGAATTTGCCGAGATTGGGTCGAGAAAATAATAACCATCAGTCCATGGGTAGAGCATACAGGAATTGATCCGACCCGTTGGCGATTAATAGGGCAGCAGATGGCTTCATACCAAAAAGAGGACCCCTACTTCCTCAATCCCCAGGACTTTGTTATCTATGCAACGGCAGGCGCCTCACTAAATCCACAGCCGCCACCGCTATCACAGAAGTGCGGGGCCCAGGTAGGGAAATCACTCTGTTGCTCCGGGGATAAGGACGAGGATCCGCCCCCTCGGGAACCGCCTCCGCTGTATCCATGGAGAAGTCTGGGTAGTGTAGTTCAAGAGGCGAAAAGACAGAGTCAGGAAGGAATCAGGGAGGAGGGAGCAGGACACGGGAAAAGACAAGGAACAAAACCTCGCCCGCAGAGAGGAGAGGGACCCCAAAAGAAATCGCAGGACATACAAAAAGAGGAAGTCCCAGAGCAGCAGGAAAATAGAGAGGAGGTAGATTGGGAAGGGGCCAAACTATTCCCCGTGTTTGTTCGGCCAGGACAGGACGGACAGCCTCAAAGGGTGCATAGACAGTTCCTCTATAAATTCCTAAGAGATCTTAAAGAGGTTGCCACAAAATACGGCTCCGGCTCTGCTTATGTACAGACGGCCATACAATCTTGGCGGTCTGGGAGCTCAGGAGACAATCATGACCAGATAGGACAGAGAGGAAAGAGGGAGTTGGCGCAGTCAGAAATTCAACCAGGAAATACATCCAGAGTTGGCCCAGGGCCTGGTTTTGTGGCACAGCAAAAAATTTGCCCAGGATTTGTGGCACAGTGGCGAATTCAGCAGCCCAGACACAGTGATAGAAGTTAAGCTAGAGTTATAATGTGTACAGAGGATTTCTGACAATTTTTTCTCAGTTTTTTGGATTCTTTTATTGTCTGTATATGTGTTCTGTCTTTACATGTTCTGTGTGCGTGTGTTTGTGAGTTATTACAGTCAGCTCCATGGTAGCTGGACCTTGGAAAGTTATCTCTTTCCCTCCCCCTCCTCCCTTTTCTCTGATGGCTGCAACATTGGGGAGAAGTATGGGAGAGAGAAAGAGAGGAACTAATCTTATATTATTTAGTTTATGTGATTGCAAGGTGTAGTCTTGGATGGGAAATTCAGGGACATAGTGTCTATGCAGTTTTAAAGGGGGCTTTAATCAAAGCCCATTAGGAAAACAACATGGATATGAAGTTTAAGGAAAGCATAAAAGTTTTGGAAATTATTTGAAAGTTTTTGGTTAAACTCTCTCTCACTTTACCTTCCAATTCTGGCCAGATTGTGAGGGTGGAGAGAGAGACGAGAGATCTGGGGCAGGCTGATCAGCATTTTCACCTAAATCTCACCTAAAAGAAAAGTATTTTGTATAATGAGAAGTAACCAAAAGGTAGTTATTCTGTTCACATTTTAAGTGAAACGTGTCACTCCTAATTGGATGTTTAAGACAGATCAGGATTTGTTATATTATTTGGCACTAGACAAATTGGAAATATGCATAAATCTTAAAGGGACACCTCAGCAGAGATAAAACTTTTGAAACTCTCCAGCAGAATGGAATAGACTTGGCGCCACTGGGCAGTTGTCCAGAAGTCTCCCTCCCTTCAGCTGAGGAATTCAAAAACCCTCTCATTCAAGAAAGTTCTTAAGGAGTAGACACAGAAGTAAAATTTACTTGAGTAAAGGATGGAACCATTAAGATTTTTGCCCTGCAGTCCTAACTCATCATTCAGCTGGGTCTACAGTGAATTGTAACTTTTATCATTCCAGATTAGATCAAGAGAAGAGAACTATTATTTTGAAGGTTTTCAACTAAATTTTTGTAAAAGTTTAGTGACTATTAACAACAGGAGAAATTTTAAACGGTTTTAAATTTTCATTTTCAAGACAATGTATTGGTAAATTAATATGTAATGGTCTATGAAGCAGAAAAGATCTTGCTCTTTTAATCTGAACTTGTAGTCATTCCTTGGCTTAAGCAAAAGTTAAATTTAGTGTTTGAACTTATTAACAACTTAATTTCTAAAAAGTTTTTTTTTTCAGAGTAAATGTAATCAGAGAAGGAGAAACTACCCTGTGAAACAATGATGTAAGGTGGTAAGGCTTAAGTTTGAAGTCACCTATCATAGATTCTACAAAGGTTACAACTTTAAATGACTTTCAGAAATTGATAGGAGAAATTCAGTGGTGTAGGCCACAGTGGAGAATTACAACTGATCAAATGAAACCATTATATGATTTATTGAAAGGTCCTTCTCAATTAAACTCACACAGAAAATGGACAGATGAAGCACTGGAATGTTTGAAATTAGTGCAGAAAAAGATTATGGGGTGTACTATTAGCAGGATATTAGAATCACAGGACTTGGAAGTAACAATTTTATTCACTGAAAAAATACCCACTGGAGTTTTACATTAAAAACAAGGGATTATTGAGTGGGTACATTTGGCTCAGATAAAGAACAGAGCTTGTGTGCCTTATGCTGTGCTGGTAGCCCAAATCATACATAAGGCAGTGAAGAGAGTAAGGATGTTAATAGGACAGAAACCTCACACAATATATACTATGTATACAAGTCAACAAACAGAACTGCATACAAGAGTTTGTGGAATGGCAGATATTGATTAATCAGAATTTCCAACACGGGTTCCCAATTCCTTTTGGGCAGCAATTTGCCACGTGGCCATGATCTTGGGCCAACAAATGCTCTTCCTCACTGGTCGAGGGAGTTAATGTTTTTACAGATGCAACAAAAAATTTTAGGGCATCTATGTATATTCCATCTAAAAAGGAGATGCATAAATTTAAAACAACATTTACTTCTACACAACAAAATGAATTGTATGAAGTATTGCAAGCATTATTGTATGTGAAAGAACCTTGCAATATCATCACAGACAGAAAGTATACAGTACCATTGATACCTAGAGTAGAGTCAGCCTATATTCCTGATAGGGCAGATAGTATTAAACAGATAACTATGGAAGTTCAACTAGCAATAAGGGCCAAAACAACAATATTTTATATCATACACACTCGGTCACATTCTAAATCATGCAGTACCAAAAAGCATTAAACCAAACAATGGTCCAGCTTATGTCAGTAAAGCCATTGAACAGTTCATGTTGGAATTTTCCATTTTACATGTCACTGGAATCCCCCATAATCCCACTGGTCAAGCTATAGTGGAACGAGCAAATCGATCCCTGGACACTTACTTGTAAAAAGAAAAAGGAGGAGTTGGACCAGGAGTTGATAAATTCGCAATTGGCTGTTTATACTCTAAATTGATGATAAATTACAATTGGCTGTTTGGCTGTTTATATTCTAAATTATTTAAAATTCTATAATGATGGCTTATTGGCTGCTATGAAATTCTTAACATTTCCTAATAAGGAGTCTGCAAAGAATGAATCAGCAATAACAAGTGCCCTGAAAGCAGCCAGTAATGTGGCACGATGAGAATAAAAATTGATTTGGTCCTCATACAGTGTTAACGTGGGGAAAAGGGTATGTTTGTGTTTCAACAGATGATAATAAAGAAGTTTGGGTTCCAGTGAAAAGGATAACAATGATAGAGGACAACCGCCAAGGTGAAGTGGTCACAGGGAGTGAGGAGGTGCTATCAGCGGCGGATGAAAAAACTTCTGGAGAAGCTTAATCAACTAGGTCACAATGACTCCTTTCATTTTTCTTGTACTTATTATGACACTCAAAGAACACTGCGTCCATCGACCCAGCACCGAAGGAACAACAGAGATGGGCGTTCCTCAGGAATCCACCATGGTTAAGGGTGATGTCATGGAGTGAGACAATAACCAAATTTATCATCCAAGGCAATATTTCTCACATGTTTAAAGATGATGGACTAGACTATGATAATAATGGGACTCTTTCAGAGACACTAACTTTTCAGGACTAGTCACAGGTTTCCCACTTTGTCTATAGAAGGGTATTTCTGGGAATTGGAATGGGTTTGGTTTTAAATACACACAGATGAATGGAACAGAGGGGTATCCCTGGTGTGCCACTATTGTGGATGGACAAGAGACATTGGATGAGAAAGATACATGACACGCTTATAATCTATTCACCTGGAGGATAAATGGGACAATAGTAGTTTGGTCAGACAAGGACTTTGTGGGACTTGTTCGTGGGATGAAATTTAGGCCATTTTGTAACTTGCAAAAGAAGAGAAATGTAACCCTTTGGCATCTGTATACGGGGTTTTTACCATTTGAGAACTGTCACGCACATACTTGTCAGGAGAAAGAATTGATTATGGGAAACTACACAGAAATGTTATATTCATGTCACAATCTTACATACTTACTTGAGGAAAAATATGCACCAAACTTTCCTAGACAAATGTACATCAATTATAAAGGGTCTCCTGAGGTTGAAGGACCTGTTCAGGGACTAGACAAAGTTATTCTAGCTATGAGAGGACAAACAGTGCAGGGAATGCCTGCTGCAGCATCACCAAAGAAAGCTAACAACATTACTTTAATGGGTGAAGTATGTCTAGGGAACACACATATATTTCTATGGGACAGAGACTACAGATCTAAACTAGAGACATATCAGAACATGACAGGAATTTTCAATTTTACATGCCAGAATTGTTCTGTACAAGCATGTATAGGACCAAAGATAGTAGGGAGAGTGTTTATTCAAACAAAACCTCTCCCATGCTGCCAATTTGTCCTGCAAACTATCGCAGATGCTCACAGGAAATTGGTCAGACAACTTTGAGCGCACCCTCCATACCCTCCAGCACCAGGTTGCCAACATCAATGCCACTCGAATTGATCCCGCTGTTACCACCACCTTTAGTTCTATCTTCTCTATCTACATGGGTGAAAGGCTATGTGGGCTCCGCCTCTTTATTCCTTCTCCTTGCCGTGGGCTTCCTGCTCTGCTTATGCCGAGTTCGGCAAAGGCAAACGCAACAGCGGCAATATACCGCCTGGGCCCTCCGCTCTTTAGCAAACCAAAGTAACCCACAAATTTGGATTGCAGCCTTGGAGAGATGCTAAGCTTCGCCTCAGCCCCCGGAAAAACCCCCTTTCTAATAAACAAAAAGGGCATCAAACTTTTCAAAAGCATCCCTGTACCCCGCTATGATCAATAATGGGCTTTCGCTGTGACTGTGCTGATGACGGGAATATTGTGGCCCCATGACCTGGATAATCATACCATTGGCTGCAGAGGTACCCAGTGACGGGATTATTGTGGGCCCACCTGCCAGAAAATGCTGGAGGTGGGGGCCACCCACATAGCCTAAGACAGGCGCCCTGCCCACTTTCGGTACCAGGCATGGAGTCAGGCCACATAGCCTAAGACAGGCCTTTCGCCTGCCCTTAAAAAACAAAAAGGGGGAGTTGTCAGGGGCCGCCACCGGACCTCCTGGGTGGATAGGTGACGGCCGGGAGTCTATACCTGCCCTAACTGGCAGTCACGCGCTTGGCCTGTGACTTCCTCATTCTGGGCGCAAGGAAGGCTCGTGGACAAGGTACGGCATCGCCCTCAGTGAGGTACTAGTGGGGCCCCCACCTATCATAGTAGGACACGATCAGCCAGGTCGATAACGTGGCCCTAAGAACAGGTGCTGAGGGCTGACCAAGGCTTAATGACCAATCAGGGAACTAAGGGCTAGAACCCGGAAAGGATAAGGAATATAAGGCAAAGCCCCAAAGGGTTCGGGGGGACTGGACTGATGTGAACTACTGAATAAACATCTGTTTTGCTCTACCACTCTGGCTCGTGCTTGGTTTCCGCCCGAGCTCCGGCCCCCGGGGACGGGTCCAGAGACGTCTGAAGCTGCGTGAAGCAGAGTGAGGGGTTACTACTCACCGGGAGGGTCGATCGGGGACCGTGAGCCCCCGACATCCTTCTGTTTAGGACTGTTCAGGATGCATCATTTCTTATAGCAAATAGTATTCCATTACATTCATGTACCACAACTTGTTCAGTCATTCCCCAATTGATGGCCCTTCCCTCAATTTCAAGTCCTTGAAACCCATAAAAAGAGCTGCTATAAAAATTTTTCCACATGTGAGACCTTTTCCCGTTTTTATGATCTCTTTAGGATATAACTCTAGAAGTGATATCGCTGGGTCAAAGGGTATGCACATTTTTATAGCCCTTGTGGCATACTTTCAAATTGCTCTCCAGAATGGGAGGATCTTCTCTTTCCATTCTTTACTCTTCTTCTCTTACTTGATTTTCAAAATCCTTTTTGAGTTCTTCCATGGCCTGAGATCAATTCATATTTTCCTTGGAGGCTTTTGATGTAGGAGCTTTGACTTTGTTGTCTTCTAATTGAATGTCCTGATCTTCTTTCTCACCAAAGTAAGATTCTATAGTCTGATTTTTTATGCTCTTAACTCACGTTCCCAGACAAATATTTGACTTTTAACTCTGTCAAAATAGGACTCTACTTCCAGTAGGAATAGCAGTGGGGGTGGGGCAGATTGAGGAATTTCACATAAGTTGCTCAATCTTCCACCATTTGTTGGCCCAAATCTCTGGAAGCAGCTACTGCTGCTGCCATTCCTGCTCTTGCTGCTGCTCCTATTGTCACCCCAGAGCTGAGGCTGGACCTAGACCCCAGCTGGAATGCACCCTCCTCCATTCAAGTCTAACAGAGTTTTCCCACTGATTTTCCATGCTCTCTTAGGTGTTTGTGGGTTAAGAAGTCAGGAAACTTGCCACAGCTGCCAGTGATTCAGTCCCTTGAGTCCTGCTGTGATCCATCTGTGCCTGAGTGGCTCACACCAGACCACTTCTTCCAGCCTGTTGAGTCCCCCAAAGATCTGTGCCTGCATGAGATCTTTCTTCTGGGCATGAATGAATGAGGTAGGAGCAAGGATTTTATGTACTCCTTTCATTCTCAGTTAGCTCAGAGTATACATAGGCATTCTACTTCCATGCATGCAAGAAGCTTGTACACACTGTGTGCTGAGCTTATGTGCTTGGCTGTTCTTGCTCTTGCTCAAGATAACTGTGAAGGTCAGTTATCGCATAAGCATGGTCCATCACATAAGTCATGCAAGGACATGATGTCCCAAGAGATTTCTCCCAAGGACACCATGACCCTGATAATTCGAGAGTTCCAAACCCCTTACACCAACCCAGTGCGATATACCCTTCCTCTTGATCTTCCAGGTTGTCTTGGTTTAGAGATTTGTTTCACTGTCATTTTATAGAGTTTGTAGCTCAAGAATTTGTTTAGAGTCATTTCTTACAGGTGTTTGGAGGAATTTGGGGGAGAACTCAAGCAAGTCCCTGCTTTTACTCTGCCATCTTGTCTCTGCCCCCTAAAGTGTTCTAAAAAGACCAATAATATCCAAATCTACTATGCAAGGTCTTGTGCTATGCCAGGCAGTTGGGTTTCCTTATTCATGTGCCTCCATGCTATATTCTACAAATGTAATCCTACCTCCCAAATAGATGCTGTGTGTACTAGTGGGAGAATATGACCCAGGTTTATGATTGGACTGTGTGATGTTTTGGTTATTTCTGAATTTGTCATATAGTGAGTAACTTTGATGTCATCATTATTCTTGCTTTTGTCTAATTATTGAGTAAATGTTTTATGTTTAAAAGGAAAGCACACCAGTGGGGGCTTAGGATCTACAGTGGTGAACAGTAGGAATGTATCCTCTCTCTTTCTCTCCTTCCACAAGAAGATTATACCTAGGATTAAGCTGTGGTGAAGAGCTCCTCTTTGGGAATGTGCTAATATGAGAGCAAGTTGGAATGAGTATTTCAGACCAGAGTATGCTTGTTTTTATCTATGCCTGAATGAGCTACACGTTTTTTGTTTATTATGTTTATCTAATTGGTTGAAAACAGTTTGAAAAAATAGTCAAATTCATGCTTTCCAGAGAAATGTGCATTGTTTTGAAGCTCCTGATTAAATATATATTTTTCAAAATATAATTTGACTTCTGGAAGTGATGAATGTTCCCATCACTAGAAATCTTTAAGGAGAGACTGGGGGAGCACATGTTGAATTTGCCATACAGAGGATTCACACTGAATGTGTGAGTAATAACCCATAAGTTTTTATGACTGTGAATATAATAGATGGCATTTTTGAGCTAATGTGTTATGCTGAATTTTTTTCATTGTCTCCATATAAGCATATTTATATACATGTTGTCTCTCCCATAGAATATTTTATCTCTTGAGGGTAGGGACTAGTTCATTTTTGTCTTTTCTCTAGTAACTTGGGCATTACTTGACAAATAGTAGCCAATTCAAAAGGCACATTGGTGCTGACTTGAAGTCTAGAGACCATTTGATTTAATAGTAGAACCTTCATTGTAATCAACACTTTGATGGGATTCTGCACTTCCTAAATCTTTTGAACAGGTTAAAAAAAATTGATCTATTTGCACTTTTTAATGAGTGGAGCTATAAAACTCATCTTTCTCCTAATACCCTTTCTAAGTGGAATGCAAATGAAATTGAAATAATAATATTTAAGTACAGAGGTGTAAGAGCAAGCAAAGTGAGACTTTTGTTTCCTTTTTGGAATTCAATTTTACAGGCTCATTAAAAACATCTAAAAGGGGGGGGAGCCAAGATGACGGAGTAGAAAGACTCATGTATGCTAGCTCTGAACCCACAGCCCATATATTTTCTGTAAAAAGAACTCCCCACAAATTCTGGATCAGTACAAGCTGCGCAGAAACGCAGGGGAGGAGATTTCCTTTCCAGAGAGCCCTGGAAAGCCATCCCCAGGGGTCCATCATGCTCCGGACAGCAGAGCCCACCCCTGTGCTGCCCTGGCTGCGTGGCCCCAGAGGAGCAGATCCGAGCAGGCTTCAGGGACAGAACCTTCGGGGAACACGAAGGTCCCTCCACCCACAGGCACACAGGTCAGTGAGAGAGACTTCTGGGCTGGCCGAGAGGGGAGAGGGGTGTCTCCATGACTCGGCCCCCTTGGGAGGCAGTGGCAGAGAGAGTGGCAGAGGCAGTGGTGGCCTGGGACTCCCCAAGCAGACAGGAGCTCAGGGCCATTACTGAAGGTCTCTACATAAACCCCCTGAGGGAACTGAGCCTGGGAGGCTGCCCTGCCCCCACCTGAGCACCAGAATTTAAGCTCACACTGAATAGCAGCTGCACCTGCTGCAGAAAGCCTTGAGGCTGGGGAGCAGAATTTGAATCTCAGACCCCAAGCACTACCTGGGCAGATCTAGGCGGGGGTGCAGAGGAATCATTGGCTTTTTGAACCTCTGTTGCCAATTGAGTTAACCTATTTTTCAAGGTGTTATTTTCTTCAGCATTTTTTTGGGTCTCCTTTAGCAAGGTATTGACCCGTTTTTCATGCTTTTCTTGCATCTCTCTCATTTCTCTTCCCAGTTTTTCCTCCACCTCTCTAACTTGATTTTCAAAATCTTTTTTGAGCTCTTCCATGGCCTGAGCCCATTAAATACCTATTTCAGATGTTTGGGATACAGAAGCCTTGACTTCTATGTCTTTCCCTGATGATAAGCATTGTTCTTCCTCATCAGAAAGGAAAGGAGGAAATATATGTTCACCAAGAAATTACCCTTCTATGATCTTATTTTTTTTCCCTTTTCTGGGCATTTTCCCAGCCAGTTACCTGACTTCTGAGATTCCATTCCACGCCCACCTCACTAGTGCTTGGGGTCTGAGATTCAAATGCTGCTCCCCAGCCTCAGGGCTTTCAGTGTGGGCAGGACTGCTATTCAGTGGGAGATGAAATTCAGGTTCTCAGGTGAGGGCAGGGCTGCCTCCCAGGCTCTGTTCCCTCATGGGTTTTATGTGGAGACCTTCCACAATGGATCTGAGCTCCTGCCCACTTTAGGAGCCCCTGTCCGCTGCTTCCCCCGCTGCTTCCTTCCAAGGGGGCCTGAGACATGGAGACACCCCACTCCCCTCTTGGCCAGCCTAGAAGTCTCTCTTACTGACCTGCAGCACCTGTGGGTTGAGGGACCTTTGTGACCACTGGAGATTCCGTCCCTGAAGCCTGCTCGGATCTGCTCCTCTCAGTGCCACGTGGCGAAGGCAGGGCTGGACTCTGCTTCGGGTCTGGTGCATGACGGACCTTTGGGGTCGGCTTTTCAGGGCTCTCCGGAACAGAAATCTCCTTCACTCCATTGCTGTGAGGCTTCCACTGCTCCAGAATTTGTTGGGAGTTACAAGAGGGCAAGATCCTCATGCTTCACTATCAAAGATCTCATTCCTGCTTTTATTATGCAAATACACATGTAAGTATGTATATGTATGTTGATATGCCAGCATCAATGACAGCAACAATAAAAATTAAAATCACAATAACAATAACGACAAATAATTTTCCTCTATATTCTGTCCAGTTCAGGGCCTTATTATCTCCATGAACACTGGAATTTGTGTTCATATCACATGCATTGTAAGATCATTCCCATGAAATACAGGATGTTACATAAAATGTTTACTCTCACCTTTAATTCATATGCCATCTCCCCCATAGCTGCCAAACTGATATTCCCTAAGCACAGGTGTGATCATGTTATTCCCCTGCGGAAGCTTCAATGTCTCTCGACTTCTTTTAGGATAAACTGCAATGCCATCTTTTTGTCCTGTAAAGCCCCTGACAAGGTGGTTCTAGCTTATTGTACACTGTTCCCCCTTTTTGTCTTCTATGCTTTATAGTTGGGGAATTGCTTCACTTTAAACTAGCTTTCAGTGGAACTCTTGAAGTACATTTTTGCAAAATGATAACTACAAATGAAAGATAACAAGCTGAATGACTTAAAATGTTTATTTCAGAACTTTAGATTTCTGTGATTTTCTTGATGAGGGGACTCTTTCCACAATTCTTTCAAAGCTGATAGTTGTTGAGAGTTTTATCCCATGGAGCCAGAATGGTGATGAACTGCTCCAAACCTATCTATGTCAGGTCTTGGACAGCAGACACTGATTCCATAACCAGACCCAGTTTTGAAGACTTTCTGGTTAGTCAGCATCTATCTGAATTTGCACACCAATGGAATAGCTTTTGAGAACCCAGCATTATTTCTACTCCACAACTGGTTGGGTGGTTAGTTGGATGTTTTCCTTCATCTTCAAAGAAGACCAAAATGACATCACCATTGTAAATTGAAATTTCAGTGTGTCCAACTGTGGCTGATCAAACCAATATGAGCTCGGTATGATTTACCATGGGTTGGGCACAGATAGTCCATCTGAATATTTCATGTGGATATCCCAAATTTGTGCATCCTGAATTTACTTTGGGCTGTCACAACTCTGCTTTGCTGAAAGAGCACAGCACCTTTTCTTATGTGGGCACACCATGCTGAGTCATTCTGTGCCAGTGTCTCCCATGTCACATAATCAAATCCAAAGTTCTTGAGAGAGACCTTGAGGGTGTCCCTGTATCATTTCTCCTGCCTACCATGTGATTGCCTGCCCCATGCAAGTTTTCTATAAAATTGTCTTTTTGGCAATTGTACGTTTTGCATTTGAACAACGTGGCAAGCCCATCAAAGTTGCACTTTCTGAAGCATAGTTTGAATACATGGCAGTTCAGCTCCAGCAAGGCCTTCAGTGTCTGGTACCTTATCATGCCAGGTGATCCTCAGAATCTTCCTAAGATGGTTCAAGTGAAAGCGATTCAGTTTCCTGGCATGTCACTGGTAGACTGTCCATGTTTCACAAGCATGTAACAATGAGGTCAGCATCATGGCTCTGTAGACCTTCACTTTAGTAGTCAGTCTAATACCTCCTCTCTTCAAAACCTTCTTCAGAGCCTCCCAAACACTGAGTTAGCTCTGGCAATGTGTGCAACAACCTCGTTGTCAATGTGTACATCCCTGGAAAGTACACTACCAAGGTAAGTAAACTTATCCACAGCATTCAAAACTTCTCCATTTACTGTAATCTATGGTTCCACCTATTCATGGTATGGTGTAGGCTGATGGAGCACCTGTGTTTTATACCTGTGCTTTCCCTCCTTAGCTGAACTTCCAACTGAAGAAGAAGAAATTTGGGGGGCAGTCAGGCTCCTTTCATGAGGCAAAGAACCTGATGCTGATTCTATTCCTGTTGAAATTCACAAGGCAGGGGGACCATTGCTCATGGAAAAGCTGACTGAAATTTTCCAAGTTATATAGCAAGAGGGGTTATCCCACAGGAGTTCAAGGATGCCTCCATTGTGCATCTCCAAGGGTAAAGGGAAGAGACAGTCCTGTGCCAATCACAAAAGGATCTCTCTCTTAGTCATTGCTGGCAAAATTCTTGCTAGAGTCCTCCTTAATAGACTGATCCTTCACCTGGAAGATGGGTTTATACCTGAGAGTCAGTGTGGCTTCAGAAAGGGCTGAGGAACAGTTGATATTTTGTTTGCTGCCCGATAACTCAAGGAGAAATGCCAGGAACAGAACAGAGGTCAGCACACAATGTTTGTGGATCTGACCAAGGCTTTTGACACTGTTAGTTGTGAGGGCTTATGGAAAATTATGTCAAAATTTGGTTGCCTGGAGAAGTTCATCAATATTGTATGTCAATTTCATGATGGCATGTTTGGCTGGGTTCTGGATAATGGACAAAGCTCATGCCTTTCCAGTCACCAATGGAGGGTACTTGCTGTGTACTTGCTCCCATCCTTTTTAGCATGATGTTTTCATCCATATTGACAAATGCTTTCAATGAGAATTAATGTGGCATCAAAGTCAGCTACCACACTGATGGTAAGTTCTTCAAGTTGAAAAGGTCACAAGCCAAGACCAAAGTGGAGGGAGTGTTGGTGTATGATTTTCTGTTTTCAGGTGATTGTGCACACAATGCAACCACTGAAGCTGTGATGCAATGAAGTCTGGATCTGTTCCTTGCTCCCTGTTCTAATTTTGGCCTAATAAATTACTCCAGAATATAAAATCAGCATAGCATCTGTGGTTCTAGCCCCTCCATCCACACATACAGTCCCAACAACGGCTACTCCAGGTTTAAGGTATTCTGTATCTGATTCACATCCTTTCAAAGTTATAACTCATGGACCCTCAAGAGATTCTAATTTTTCTCTATTGGAAGGCATAATTAGTTTCTTTTTAAAATCATTATGGAAATGACATAGCAAGAATATTTCTAACAGAACAGTCTTATCCCTCTAAACACTGGGCACACTCCCATAAGTATGGGTTACTTTCAGTTCAGAGAGGGAGCATGTGTAAGGATTATCCCTGTAGGACCTACACATGGGGAATACACGTAGAATAGTAGCCCACACATCTCACACTGTGGAGCATTTTACTCTGACTTTTTATGAGCCTTGTTGGGTATGGAATGTGTAGGCCTTGCTCTTACTAGATGTTTTGTTCCATTGGGCTCATTGGGCATGTTATTTGTGTATTTCCTTACTGGCATTTCTGTTGGGCTGGGACTGACTCCTCTTTGGGCCTGATATCTCTGCCTTTCTGGACATTTAATCTTTATGAATTAAAATTTACACTGATAGTAGCAGGCTAACAACATTCTAGTTGCAGCCACCACACCTACCTAACAAAAAACAGGTAGCATGTCTTCAAGCTAACATTTGGTCTTTCTTTCTTTTTTAACCCTTTGTTTGATTTGGAGCCCAAAAGTTCTGGAGATCAAAGCCTTATGTTACTGATACTTGCCAGCATTGTCCATTTTTGCATCTCTCCAAGATCCTCTTTGGTTTAAAGTCAAATGAATGTGAGACAGTACGGAAGACAAGTCAGAATTCTCTCTTCACCCAGTCCATTTTATTCATAATTATTAGCAACAAAATCCTCAGACTTTGGTGTTATATTCTATCTTCCTATTTCAAAGTGAAGTTTATTGGAGGATTCTCAAAATTAGTTATATATATATATATGTGTGTGTGTGTGTGTGTATGTATGTGTGAGTGTGTGTGTGTATTTAAAAATTTTATTCAGAATCATTATGATTAGAATAATTTTGTATGAGTTATTTGGGTTGAATTAGGAAAAATGGATGGGTGGTATATAGAGGCAAATTTAGGCTTGAAAAATAATGACATCTATAAATTGAATGATTTGACAAAGGAGATAGATTCCTTCTCATTGTAAGTCTTGAAGCAGAGATAAGTTGAATACAATTGCAGGAGAAATATTTTCTTTTTGAGTTTATGAGGTAGGTAACTGCTATTGAAATAGTGCTGCTACAATGCAGAAATAACAGACAATAATGTAGGTTTTGTTATGCTTAAGCACAGGTTCAAGAGAAAAATAATACTGAACAAAATTTAGAATTCTAACAAGCCTTCTCAGAGACAAATTATGTAAGGGAGACAGAATTTTTATATGTGTATAGAAAGATGGATAGATATCTATACATATACATACATATACACAAACACTCATGTGCACACACACACACATATATTCTCCCTGAAATTAAATGTTAAAACAATTTTTAACAATTGGTTTTTTAAAAGTTTAAAGTTCCACATATAACTCCCTCTCACCCCCCCTTTTCTCTCCCCTGCCCCTCCCTCACACAGTAAGTAATCAAATATAGGTTACACGTGTACAATCATGCAAAACACTCCCATTCTATTATTTTGTATAAGAAGACTTAAACAATAGAAAAAGAATGAAAAAAAGAAAAAATAGAATGCTTTAGTCTGTAATCGAACAATATCAGTTCTTTCTCTGGAAGAGGATAGTATACTTTATCATTACTCTGTTGAGTTTTTCTTGGATTATTGGGATGCTGAAAGTAGCTAATTCATTCACAATCCTTCACAGTATAATATTGCTGTTAATGTGTAAAGCATTCTCCTGTTCCATTCATTTAACTTTGTATCAGTTCATATAGGTGTCTTCAGTTTTTTTCTGAAATCATCCTGCTTGTCATTTCTTACAGCATATTAATATTCCATTATAATCATATACCACAGCTTGTTTAGTGATTCCTTAATTGATGGACATCCCTTTGATCTTCAATTCCTAGCCACTACAAAATGACCTGGTGTAAATAGTTTTGTACAAATAGATCCTTCCACCCCTCCCTTTCTCGTGTCTTTGGGATGGAGGCCTAGAAGTGGCATTCCTGGATCAAAGTTTTACAGTCCTTTGGGCATAGAGAACTAATTATTTTATGTATTGCACTCTTGTGTATCCTCAGACCATAAAATATTTATAAAAAGAATATAGATTCCTAATTGCATGCTTCCTTCAATTCATAACAGTTTGTCTTAGAATTGTCATCTCATGCATCCCTTAAAGAAACAAACCTAAACAGATTCTATAGGTAAACTAAGTCAAATTACACATTAAACAATATTTAATTGTTTAATAAAGTGATTGAAAGGGAAGATTTATATGTCACCAAGATAAACAAGAGTCAGGGACAATTGGGATCCTTGAGCTGGCTTCCCATCCATGGAATACTTAATGAAGGCCTTATATAAATTTTCATATCCCATGGGATAGATGTCAGCAAATTCAATAGCCTTCTAAGTAAGAGAATGGCATATAGCTCACCCCCAATAATAAAAATAGCAAAAATAAAATTCAAAAAATCCTTGTAAGAGTACTTACTTATTTGCCATGCTTTAATGAGGGTTTGGAAGTACTCATTGCATATAAGTAATTGGACTAGATGGTTTCCAAAGTCCTTGAAAACTCTAAGATTCTGGGTGATATGGTGTCATATTATAGGTAACAGAGAGATAATCATATTTTTAATTATCAATATGTTTTATAATTATGAATACTATTGTTTGTGATAATTTACCTTAGAAAATACTTCAGGATATTTATTCTTTTTTTTGTTTTAAATATAAACCACTGCTTGGGGAAGATTGCTTCTATTTGATGACATTTTTCCTAAAAAAGTTTCAGAGTTTGTCTTTTCCATTTATCATTGTCAAGTTTTTGGTGAATGCCTTTATGTTTTTGCTAGATTGTTCAAAAATCTGATGTAATGTATTACAAGATTATTTAAGATCATTTGATGAAGATACATATTATGTTTGTTGTACTTGCAACTGGAAACTCATTTGTTTACAAATTTTTATTTTTCACACTCCGGGGGGAGGAGCCAACTCATGTATGCTAGCTCCGGAACCCACAGCCCATAAATTTCCTGTAAAAAGAACTCCCCACAAGTTCTGGAGCACTGTAACCCACACAGCAATGGAGGGGAGGAGATTTCTATTTCAGAGAGCCCTGAAAAACCTACCACAAAGGTCTGTCATACACTGGACGTGGAGCGGAGCCCCTGTGCTGTCCACGCGGCCCCAGAGGAGCAGATCCGAGCAGGCTTTAGGAACAAAATCTCTGGTGGCCACGAAGGTCCCTCCACCCACAGGCGCTCCAGGTCAGTGAGACTTCTGGGCTGGTCAAGAGGGGAGTGGGGTGTCTCCATGGCTCGGGCCCCCTTGGGAGGCAGCCGCAGAGGCAGTGGCAGAGGCAGTGGCTGCCCAGGACTCCTGGAGCAGGCAGGACCTCAGATCCATTACAGAAGGTCTCCGCCTGAGGGAACTGAGACTAGGAGGTGGCCCTCACCCAGGCACCAGAACTTAAGCTCACATTGAATAGCAGCTGCACCTGCTGTGGAAAGCCCTGAGGCTGGGGAGCAGCATTTGAATATCAGGCCCCAAGCACTAGCTGGGTGGATCTAGGCGGGGGTGGAGAGGAATTTCAGAAGTCAAGTAACTGGCTGGAAAAATGCCCAGAAAAGGGGAAAAAAAATAAGACCCTAGTAGGGTACTTTCTTGGGGAACAGATGATGTTCCCGCCTTTCATTTCTGATGAGGAGGATCAATGCTTACCATCAGGGAAAGACATAGAAGTCAAGGCCTCTGAACCCCAAACATCTGAAATAGATATCCAATGAGCTCAGGCCATGGAAGAGCTCAAAAAGGATTTTGAAAATCAAGTTAAACAGGTGGAGGAAAAACTGGGAAGAGAAATGAGAGAGATGCAAGAAAAGCATGAAAAATGGGTCAATACCTTGCTAAAGGAGACCCAAAAAAAATGCTAAAGAAAATAACACTTTGAAAAATAGGCTCAATCAATTGGCAAAAGAAGTTCAAAAAGCCCATGAGGAGAAGAATGCTTTCAAAAGCAGAATTAACCAAATGGAAAAAGAGGTTCAAAAGCTCACCGAAGAAAATAGTTCTCTCAAGATTAGAATGGAACAGATGGAGTCTAATGACTTTCGGAGAAACCAAGAAATCACGAAACAAAACCAAAAGAATGAAGAACTGGAAGATAATGTGAAATATCTCATTGGAAAAACAACTGACCTGGAAAATAGATCCAGGAGAGACAATTTAAAAATTATGGGACTACCTGAAAGCCATGATTAAAAAAAGAGCCTAGACATCATCTTTCATGAAATTATCAAGGAAAACTGCCCTGATATTCTAGAATCAGAGGGCAAAAGAAGTATTGAAGGAAGCCATTGATCACTGCTTGAAAGAGATCCAAAAAGAGAAACTCTTAGGAACATTGTGGCGAAATTCCAGAATTCCCAGGTCAAGGAGAAAATATTGCAAACAGCTAGAAAGAAACAATTCCGGTATTGTGGAAATACAATCAGGATAACACAAGATCTAACAGCTTCTACATTAAGGGATTGAAGGGTGTGGAATAGGATATTTCAGAAGTCAAAGGAACTAGGACTCAAACCAAGCATCACCTACCCAGCAAAACTGAGTATAATACTTCAGGGGAAAATATGGTCTTTCAATGAAACAGAGGACTTTCAATCATTGTTGATGAAAAGACCAGAGCTGAAAAGAAAATTTGACTTTCAAACACAAGAAGGAGAAGAAGCATGAAAAAGTAAACAGCAAAGAGAAGTCATAAGGGACTTACCAAAGGTGAACTGTTTACATTCCTACATGGAAAGACAATATTTGTAACTCTTAAAACTTTTCAGTATCTGGGTAGTTGGTGGGACCACACACACACATACACACATGCACGCACATACAGAGACAGAGAGCAGAGAGTGAATTGAATAGGATGGGACCATATCTTAAAAGAAATGAAGGTAAATGGTGAGAGAGAAATGTAGTGGGAGGAAAGAGGGTGAAATGGAATGGGGTAAATTATCTCTCATTCAAGAGGCAAGCAGGAGACTTTTTAGTGGAGGGGAAAAGAGGAGAACTGAGAAAAAAAACATGAAGTTTACCCTCATCACATTCGATTAAAGGAAGGAATAAAATGCACACTCATTTTGGTATGAAAACCTATCTCACAATACAGAAAAGCAGGGGAGAAGGAGATAAGCAGGGTGAGGGGGATGGTGGAAGGGAGGGCAATGGGAGGAGGGAGCAATTTGAAGTCAACACTCTTGGGGAGGGACAGGATCAAAAGACAGAATAGAAACAATGGGGGGCAGGATAGGATGGAGGGAAATACAGTTAGTCTTATACAACATGACTGTTATCGAAGTCATTTGCAAAACTACAGTTATGGCCTATGTTGAATTGCCTGCCTTCCCAAAGGGAATGGGTGCGGAGGGAGGGATGGGGAGAATTTGGAACTTAAAGTTTGAGGAACAACTGTTTAGTATTGTTCTTGCTAGTAGGAAATAAGAAATACAGTTAATGGGGCATAGAAAGTCATCTGGTCCTACAGGACAAAAGAGAAGATGGGGACAAGAGAAGGGAGGGATGATAGAAGAGAGGGCAGATTGGTGACAGGGAAAATTAGAATGCTCGGTGTATTGGGGTGGGGGGAGAAGATGAAAGGGGAGAAAA